>PVHX01005299.1:0-22777 GCA_004024805.1 Geosciurus inauris
TTGGTACTGGGGATTGAACTCAGGGGCACTCAACCACTGAGCCACATCCCCAGCCCTATTTTGTGTTTTATGTAGAGACAGGGTCTCACTGAGTTGCTTAGCGCCTTGCCATTGCTGAGGCTGGCTTTGAACTCGCAATTCTCCTGTCTCAGCCTCCCTAAGTGCTGGGATTACAGGCTTGAGCCACCGCGCCCGGCTTCATTTATTTTTATATAACATTTTGAATGCTTACTGTTTAAATCTTAGTTTTTTTCTAATTTAAAATGAATACTTAGCTTTTAAAATTCAAGCTGGGCAATATAGCTTAGTAGTAGAGTGCTTGTCTGGCATGCATGAAGCCCTGGGTTTGATCCCCATCACTACAAAAAAAAAATGCAGGAATATATGATGTAGAAAGTAAGTACCTTCCAGAACCCCACATGCTTTCCACTCCATCTACTACTAGCAGTTTGGCTGAGAGTCCTTCAGACTTTTTTCTATACTGGTGCTTTTAGTCCTTTAGGCAGTCAACCAAGGATTCCTGGAATCCTTTGTTATAAAGATATATCTGCAGGGGTGGAAATGTATTTTCTATCCTAAAAGCATTCCATTCTGCCTCTTCCTCTGCATGCCTTCTGTTTTGGCCCCAGGTACATGCTCATCAGTTCTCACCTAGACTATTTCTACACACAGCTTTTTACCTAGTTGTCCTGCTTGACAGAGTACACCTGTATTCTTCAAATCCCTATTCCATGTGGCTGTTAGGAGAACTGAACTAAAACTACCACCTCACCATGCTCCTCCCTTTCCTCCAGTCACACTTGGCCCCCAGAGTCCAGCCTGAACTCCTCTGCATAATGCACCAATCTTCTGTCCTGTCCTTGGTCCCCCTGCTCTCCCTTGCCCCTCCCACCTGCCACAGCAGCAGCCCCCAATTGCTTGAAGTTTCTGAGTGGAAAGTGGCTGTTTCATCCTCTGTGGAGCCCTGGGCCTGGGGTTGTTACCTTCTCTGCCTGGCAAACTCCTCTTCATCCTTCAGGGCTGCTCAGAAAAGTCTTTCCTTCTTTTCTCTGCCTCCTTGCCTTTTCTCTAGCTGTCTTCCTCCCTGACAAGGTAAATTGTACCCTTTCTAAGCTGACCTGTACCTACTTCTGATCCTTAGAAGTATCACACTGCTGGAGGTGCCTTTTTTTTTTTTTTTTGTACCAGGGATTGAACCCAGGGGTGCTTAACTACTGAGCCATATCCCCAGCCCTTTTTAAATTTTTTGAGATGGAGTCTTGCTTAATTGCTAAGTTGCTGAGGCTGGATTTGAACTTGTGATCCTCTTGCCTCAGTCTCCCAAGTCTCTGGGATTACAGGTATATGCCACCATGCCCTGTTAGAGGTGAAGTATTGACTTGAGAGGTCTTCTAGTTGAGCTGAGAGCATGTCTCTGTCTTTGTGTCCCTAATGCCTTTTAGTGGATAGTAGGTACTTTCTAAATTTTAGTTGACTGTTTGCACTGATAAGGGGCAGGAAACCTCTGTTTAACACGTCATCTGGAAGACCACCTACTCCATGACCATCAGAGCAGATCTGGTGATGTTTCACTTTATTTGGGTGCCAAAAAAATACCAGGAACAAGGACATCATCTTTACTGGAACACTTCTAAAAGATGAAAATTAACAAGGAAAAACATTTTTCATTTATCCAGTGCTGACTTTCAGCATTTTGGCATTTTGGAAATGCCAAAGAGAATCCAAACTTGTCAGAACTTTACTTCAATAACTACTTAGCCCACATATGTGTGTGAAAGTCCCAGACTACACTTGTGGAAGTGTCTAACCAACTGTGCACCATGCACAAAAACAATATACATAGTAGACAAAAGAGGCAGGAGTCCATAAGCACATCTTAGGAGCTTCCAGGGATTCAGAAATTAAGGGTATGAGACCCAGGGGCGCTGCCTCACAGCATGGTACAGGTAGGAGGACAGAGGTGGGGTGGGTGTGGAGGCCAGAGATCCCAGTAGAAAGTCAGGCTCTGCCCTTTTCAGCTCTGTGACATCAGGCATGTTGCTTAAGTTCTCTGAGCCTTGGTTCCCATATCTGTCAAAATGATTTGATAGCTTGCCTAGCATATGTTGAGGCCCTGGTTTCAATTCCCAGAACTGCAAAAACAAACAAACAAAAATTATTTGATAATATTACTTCTTTCATTGAATTGTCTTGAAGAAAAAATGATGATGATGTTAGAAAATGGTTTTAATCTTTAAATTACTTTGAATGTATCATTTTCTGTCTTTCTTGAGCTGATGCTCATGGCGCTAATCTGTGTAGTGTTTCACAGCTGTAGGTTGGTGTTGCACACGTGTCTATGTCTGTGTCCTGGACACAAAGGAAGGGCACCTGCACTTCTTTCCCCATGGTAAAGTACACTGTAGGGTGGAGAATCCATGGCCAGCCTGGTCCTTCTCTTTGCCCTTGTCACCTCTCTTCCCCATAATGAGGGAGGGAGAGAGCAATTGTCAAACCCCTGGAGTTCATTTCTTTTTTTTTTTTTTTTGGTACTGGAGATTAAACTCAGGGGCACTTGACCACTGAGCCACATCCCCAGCCCTATTTTGTGTTTTATGTAGAGACAGGGTCTCACTGAGTTGCTTAGCGCCTCACCATTGCTGAGGCTGGCTTTGAACTCGCGATTCTCCTGTCTCAGCCTCCCTAACTGCTGGGATTACAGGCTTGAACTACCGCGCCCGGCTTGGAGTTCATTTCTTATATGAGAGAGTCCAGGAAATACAGAATGCTGGTTCCAAAGCCAAGTGCATCATGTGACCATATCAAGTGGATGTGTGCTTCATCTGAATCTGAACCTGAACCTGTACAGTAATTAAGAATTCTGAGTGGAAACCTTTCTTTTGGCTGAGTCTACATCTCGTTCGGGTAGTAGCATTAAGGCTACTTCCCAGTTGTTACAGAAGCCAAAGGAGGCAACAGCATGAGCAATAGAAATAGAATATAGAAACAGGCCACAGTGCCGTGGAACGAACTGAGTACTAGATGAGGAGTTAGAAGACCTGTCCTAACTGGCCCTAGCTTGGCTGCAACTTTGTGTTTCTCTGAGCAAATTGCTTTCCCTCTTTGGGCTTCAGGAGTCACATATAAAATGAACAGGTGATATGTATATTTCCTTCTACTTCTAAAGGGTAAAGAAGGAAATCAACACTTTTTTAAAAATATTTTTTGAGTAATAGATGGACACAATACCTTTATTTATTTTATGTGGTGCTGAGGATCGAACCTAGTGCCTCACACATGCGAGCCAAGTGCTCTACCACTGAGCTACAACCCCAGCCCCAGAAATCAACTTTTTAGATTTTTTTTTGGTGCTGGAGAAGGGAACCCAGGGTCTCACATGCTCTGCCACTGAGCTACATCCCTAGCTTTAATCAATACTTTGCAAATATCTGCCATGTACCTGGCATAACCTGCACCAAGCTACCTAAAAAGTTTATAATTCAATGATTCTATCACATAGAATAAATAAGCAAGAGTCAGGATTATGGAAAAGAGTTATGGAATCAGACAGACTTGAATTGAGATCTCAGCTCTTGTTATTTACCAGCAACGAGACTTTAAGCAGTTTTCTTAACATAAAACTGCAAGCCTCAGTCATCTTCTGTAAAATGGGTCTAGTTACATAATAAGCATTCTTAAAGGCTTTCAAGTCTATTCTCTCTCCCTTCATACATTATAAATTTCTGGGCTGGGATTGTAACTCAGCGGTAGAGCACTTGCCTCGCATGCGTGAGGCCCTGGGTTCGAGCCTCAGCACCACATACAAAAAGCAATAAAATAAAGACATTACAAAAAAAATTGAGTTCAAAAGTCAAATAAAAGATTTTAAAAAATATTTCTTGACTAGATTGTAGTGGGAAATGAAGGTTAAGACACCATCTGGAAGCAGCACTCTATTAGTGGTGCCACGGCCCAGAGGGCTAATTCCCAAAGTCTGAGCCCTGAGTGCAGCAAGGCTTTTGCTTTTATACATAAGCAAGTTTGGGGTACATCAAGGCAAGGGAGCTGGTGCAATTGTATTGGAGGATGCACTCTACATTGCTTATATGAGTACAAGCTTGTCAACAGGGTCATATCTAGCCTATTTCCCTCCTTTTGTGGAAGAATGATCTTGGCCTAGAAAAATGAATGAAATAATGTTAGATCATGCAATTAGTTAGAGCCAGGGATGGCACTGAAGCCAGGTCCCTTGGTTCATTATGAGTCTGGTGCTTATTTTCTGGATTTTTCCCTCACCCCCAGCTTTGGAAGGGATCACAAAGTCCTTCCATGATGAGTAGCTCACATAGCCGTAGTAGAACCCAGAGTGACGATGCACTGCATCCACATGCTAGACCTTCCCAAGAAGAGCCACTGGGCGTGGAGACAGTCCTTGGGGTATGGTGCTCAGCATTGCTCCCTCCGCCTCACCCCCACCTCCTGTCCTTTTCACTCATTTAGGGGTGGAGGAGCCCAGTGTGGGGGCCAATCAAAAGTTCTATATGGTATTCCTCCCCAGCCAAAGAACTGTAGTGGGCAGCTCTGTCCTCTTGTTTACCAGGTGGGCCACCAGGAGCACCAAGGGACTCTGGTTCAAAGGACTCAGGGCCACAAAAGGGAACTCCCATTGATGCAGCTCCCTGTTGGAGGGACACTGAACGTGTCCAAGGAGGGCTGTGCAGCAGTGTGCTGGTTAAAATTATGCAAGTCCTGGACACCAGGAAACATTTGAGAGGGTGAGTCTCCATGAGAGCAAAGTCCTTTCCTAGAGTATTTTAGCCTGAATTCATATCTAGATGGAGAAGAAAACTTTTATGGGTTTAAAATTATGGGGATTTTTCAAGCATATATCAGCAGCATTGCTATGTCCCAAGCACTAGAGCCAAAGCATTAAACAGTGTGACTGATAAGCCTGTTCCTTTTCCAGAGTAGGCACGAGCAGGAAACATAGGATATTTCTTTAGAAAGCTATTCTCAGGGGTTGCAACACCATGTGGCTGCAGCTTCTGTAGGAGCATTTGTTTATTTATGTATTTGGTACTGGGGATTGAACTCAGGGGCACTCAACCACTGAGCCACATCCCCAGCCCTATTTTGTATTTTATTTAAAGACAGGGTCTCACTGAGTTGCTTAGCACCTCACTTTTGCTGAGGCTGCAACGTCCTGGACACAAGAAACATTTGAGAGGGTGGGTCTCCATGAGGGCAAAGTCCCTTCCTAGAGTATTAAGCCTGAATTCACATCTAGGTGGAGAAGAAAACTTTTATGGGCTCCTGCCTCAGCCTCCTGAGATCCTCCTGCCTCAGCCTCCCAGCCGCTGGGATTACAGGCATGTGGTACTGTGCCCGGCTGCGTTTTTTTATTAAAGGTCCAGTGTCTCCTCTCTTCATCACTCTTTTGTATAAAAATTTGATGTTCTCAGTGAGATGATCCCATTTCAAGCGGGCAAAGGTGCATCCAAGGCTGCTAGATCTTAGGTTTGACTAGAGACCAGAGACTGGATGAAGCCATCTCCTTAGGCACTTCCTGGAGGATTCAAGGGACAGGAGCCTTGGGCTTTTATGGAATAACCAAGAGCCCAGAGAGAGGATAGTCTTCCAGGTGGAAATGCAGCTGGGCTAGAGTGTAGCTCAGTGGCAGAGCATTTGCCTAGCATGAGTGAGACCCTGGGCTCCATCCGCAGTACAGCGAAAGAAAGAAGAAAAAAAAAAAAAAAGGCATGCAGTCAACATTCACCTGAATGGGGTACTTTCAGCCCCGCTCACCTGAGATGAGTACCTGCCTCCCCCATTACACCACTTGAAATATATTTTTAGAATGTTTGCAAGAGGAGTACACTTGCCAGCACTCCATGGATCAGTTACAAAACAGAAACTCTTCCTCACTGCTAGGGAGAAATGTAGAAGGGGGGAGAAAGAAAGAAACAAAAAAAAAAAAGGCTTGCCTGTAATTGAAGGCAGGTCGGGAGATGTTCACGCTTTGAAATGCTCCTTCTTGTGAAATGTTTATGAAACACTTTCCACAACGAGTTATGCAACTAGGACAACAGCTTTGATCATTTCCATCACCAGTGATATATTCATTAGTGTTGGACTGTCCTCTCCCCCCAGGAGGGCATGTGAAAATGTCCTGAGGAAGAGGCTAAAGAAAAGTACCCTCAAACCATCTCATGGCCCCAAAACAGGCAGGCAGTGGGAGGCCCAGGTGTATGTCTGGACCAGGACACCACCTTTCCCCTCACTTGTGGTCTTTCTTTTCCTATTTCTGGGCCGTTTATGGTTCTGTCTGGTGGAGGGAGCACCAGGAGTTTTGCCAGTGTCTGGCTGCGTAACTTCCTACCCATTTCTGAAGCTCCCTGGGCTTCTGTGCGATGGGGTGGGAGGCAGACCCAGGAGGGAATGTGTGAAGGGCTCCACCTCCTCGGAAGGGGCTCCTGCCTTCCAGAACGAGCTACTGCTTTCTAAAGTGAGTGAAGTCAGGGAGTTCACTGGGATTAGAAAAGATAATCATTCATGATACCTTTTTACCTCCCTGGTCACTGCCCAAGACTCAGTGTAACACCTTTGCATAGCACAGTGGGTGGAGAAGATCCTAGACTAATAAACCTTGTCTGGTGGTGGACGGGGTGCTGTGTCTGGGACAAGGCAGAGCGTGCCATGGTGGCCCCTGTCCCCAGGGATTAGCCGTTCCAGGTAGAGCCTGGAGAAATATTCCACTTGCGTGAGAAAAACTGCCAAAGAGACCCTGGAGGGGATCTTCATGGTTCCAGGCAAGCTGTGGGTTTGGTTGGGTTTTCACAAGTATGGGAGAAATTGGGTTTCCGTCCAATTCGCCTGCGGTTCTCACCTTAGAAGTCAATGGGATCCAACAGAAGTCTCTCTATCTCATCTTCCAGATCCACAGCCAACACCCAGTTGCCTGGAAAGGTTCCAACCTTTTCCACTCAACAGCTGTGAAAAGGGATTTTTTGGATTAGAGAAGACTCGATTTCTTAGTTTCTTAACTCCTGAGAGTGTTCACAGGTATGCAGAAGGCAGTAGAAATTGTCACCGTACCTTCTCCTCTCCCCTTCCTTTTTTTAAAATTTTTTTATTTTTATTTTTTTGGTACCAAGGCCCTTGGCCACTGAGCCATATTCCCAGCCCTTTTTTCTATATTTTGTTTAGAGACAAGGGTCTAGCTGAGTTGCTTAGGAACTCACTGAATTGCTAAGGCTGGCTTTGAACTCACGATCCTCCTACCTCAGCCTCCCGAGCTGCTGGGAATTCAGGCATGTGCCACTGTGCCCGGCCCAGTTCTGCTCTTTCTGAGCCCACTGAGCAAAGCTGAGATTTTATTTCTTTGGTGGTGCTAGGATTGAACCCAGGTCCTCACGAGTGCTAGGCAAGCACTCTGCCACTGAGCTATGCCCCGCAATCCAGCGAAGTTGACATTTTAAAACTTTCATCCAGAAAGTAGTCTCCTTGTTGTCTTTCAGTTTGGTTAGTTTAGGATTGTCAGGGATGGGGATATAGCTCAGTTGGTAGAGTGTTTGCCTCCCATGTACAAGGCCCTGGGTTCAATCCCCAGCACCACAAATAAAAAGGATTGTCTTCTTTGGGGGTTACCATCAGTGCCTTGCACCCAGAGGGTGAGGAATTATAAAAAATGAAAGAGCAGAAGGTCTGTGAAGCCAGAAAGAATCACAAGTGGAATACAAGTGTTGTCAGAAAGCCCCAGGTCACACCCAAAGGACTTCTACTACAAGGGCACTTCATTTTCAGAAGTGAGAGGTCAGGAATGTCCCCCAAAGGAGTTTGGAGGGAATCGATCTAGGAAACAGATGAAAGGGTGAGTCTTCTTTTATGGTGGCTCCGGTTTCTGAAATTAAGTGTTGCAGGACGACCTGGCAGGGATTCTAACAGATAGCGCCCGAGTTGGAAGCAAAGCACATGTTTTCAAGCTCTGTCATGGCTGCACCTCCTTATCTCTCCATTGCGCATAATGAGTCTGTAAAGGAACCTCCACCAGCCATTTGCCCCCAAGCTGGAGCTGAGCCAAGTTGCCGGAGGTGCTTCCACCAATGAGATTTCACCTCCAGCTTTTCACGTTTTCCCTCAATCCCCTGTCTTCCACCCAGCTTCCCCCAGTCCCCTCTGGAGTAGAGATGCCCTGGGGTGGGAGAGGGACAGATAGGGGAGATACCAGCAGGGGAAGCTGGAGATCAAGCCTCTTCTCAGAGCAGAAAAAAAAGCTCTGGTGTTGGTTGTTTTGAAATAAGTAGTTTATCATCTATTTCTAGTTTTAAAAAACCTGCTCACAAGTGTTTCCAGGAGTCTAGGATGTGGAAACTCTAATTTCTGGGTGCAGAACTCTGACACCAGCACTTCATCAAAGGCTCCAAGAGTGAGTGATATGTAGAACTCAAGGGGTGTGTGGGTGGGGCAAAGCAGGGCTCACTGGAGACCACCCATGTGCCAAAACTTTTGAGTTTTCAGAAAGTTACTTTCTGTTCTCATAGTGCAACTTCCCATCTCTCTTCCTCCTCTTTGCTTCCAAGGCTCCAGGATGGTCTCAGGTGTGCAAAATGGTTCATAAAGACTGCCTGTAAGAGCCAATTTCTTACCATTTTCCAGGGCTTCTCAGTGTTCTCTTGAACGCGCTTCACCCCAGAACACTGCAGGAACCTGGACTTGCCAAGCTGCCAAATGTACAGGGAGAAAGGGAGAGAAACCATGTAGTCTTGCAAAACTGATGAGGAAACTGAGTCCCATAAAGGCAGAGTGATTGCTCAAGATTCCGTAAGTTAGAGTCAGAGTCAGGACTGGAAACAGGGGCAGCCTCGCTCCTTGTCCAGTGTCTTCCAAACTGTTATCATTGGAGTCTCTGTAGAGGTAGATTTTGTCTTCTATTCAGTTAACATTCCTTGAGTTCCCACAGGCCATATGTAGGATATTAACTCCTTCCTTGGTCTCCAGTGTCACTCAGGAGAATTTTTCCGACTGTCCCACCAAAGGGAATTCTCCCCAAAGTGTTCCAAAGTGTCATTCTCTACGGGGATGAAGCACAAATATAGCTGTTAGTCTCAACTTTTAACATGGGTTAAAATAATTCCCACAGGAGAGATGCGGATGTCAGTGATAGTCTCACTGTATATCAAGGAAGTGATTTCAGTCATAATCTCTTTGGCCATTTCCTTCCAGGTAGGGGACAACTAGCTGTCCTATTCAAAGGGTCTCATCAATGTCTTTTAAAAGGTGTGGTCTAGATTCTGTGCTCTTTGCCACATTGTGTGAATTCAGTCACTTGGCTCCCCTCCCAACGGACTTCCTGAAAGGCTACAAGAGGGTAGTTGTCCTGGGGTGGAGGGTGGGGCACCTCCTGCCCTGCCCCGGGACACCTGGGAAGCCCATAGGTGGGTGGCTGGTGTGTCATTGAGGGGTGGTAGAGACTGGAAAGAGCTGGAAAGCACCACAGGCCCTGTAGGCTGCAAGTGCAGCAGTGGCTATGAGGAAGACATGTCCCCGCCTGTAGGGAGATAGGCAGATTGTCACCAGAGCCACACAGGCCAGGAGAGCCTCTACAGAGGCAGCTTAGCACAGAGAGAGGAGAACAAGAGGAGATGGGGGAAACAATGTTCTCCAAATCAGTGGTTCCTAGAGTAGGTGTTTCATGGATAGGCATCCACAGGAAAATAAAAAAGACTTGGGGGAAATCAAAAAGGGTTGCCACTTTTTCACTCTTGTGTGTATATGTGTGTGTACGTGGTTTTGATGTTCTGAGAATTTTTTCACTCTTGTGCGTATATATGTGTGTGGTTCTGAGGTTCTGAACTACACTTCCAACCCTTTTTATTTTGAGAAAGGATCTTGCTAAATTGCCCAGTCTGGTCTTGAACTTGTGATCCTCCTACCTCAGCCTTCTGTGTCTCTGGGATTATAGGCATATACCACTGTGCCCAGCCAATGCTTTATTCTTTGGGGTGGAGAATTTTGGGGGGGGGTACTGGGGATTGAACTCAGGGGCACTCAGCCACTGAGCCACATCCCCAGTTCTATTTTGTGTTTTATGTAGAGACAGGATCTCACTGAGTTGTTTAGCACCTCGCCATTGCTAGGGGAGGAGAAGTTTTAAAATGTCATTTAGGATCACCATCATTTCATAAAACAAATCCCAATAGCTCCTCCTCTAACAACAAACAAACAAAAATTCTCAGAATTTACCAGAATTTAATCCATTAAGCTTTATTTTGAAGTCACTACAACATCCTGATTTTTCTCATTTGAACGAGCAAGAGCATTAATCACCCTCAGCACAGTGTTGGGGAACAGCCAACCTAAGCAGGCTCCCCATCTTGCAGATCGGTGCTCCAGAGTCCAGTGGGTACCTACATGTCCCTGACCAGCTGCCCTGCCCAAGGGCATCCACTGGCAGGAAGGTTGAGCTGCAGCCAGTGGACACTGGACTGGGCAAGCTTTTTCCTCTCCAGGCTTGTCCCTCTGCTCCTGGCTTGGTCTTCTCTACATTTCCATTTCTGTCTGCCTGTGGAAACTAGAACTAACACTCTCCTTCTGCCTCTATTTGCAGATTAAAACAGAGGACCTCAGTGACTCCCTGCAGCAGACCCTCTCCCACCGGCCATGCCACCTGAGCCAAGGACCTGCCATGATGTCTGGAAACCAAATGTCTGGGGTGAGTACCAGCCCATGCCAGGGAATCCTGATATTTTCAGCAGGCCAATAAGTTTAATCCAACCCCTTTACAAAATGCTAAACCTCTACACTTGGCACTTTGTGAATCCATATGCGTCTGAAGAACCCCCTGAAGGCAATGAGGGGAGGGAGTCTAAGAGGCTTGGGGTAAGGGGTGGGGCACCCCCCAAATAGTCCATGTAAAGGTAAATCCTGGTTAGGAATGTGGAGAGGCAGGTCTCTACCTCTGTGGGACAAAAGGAGATACAGTCACAGAATTTTTCTGTCCCTAGTGGGCCCACTCTGCCTCTTCCAATATGACAAAGCCAAACTAGGATAGAGTGCTAATGTGGGAAGAGAGGTGTTCTGGGACAGTAACAGCAAAAGTCTCAGTTGGTGTTCCTGGGGCCAGCTCTGTTCTCAGTTTGGGTCACCTGGGGAGGAAAGAACCTCCCTTGTCCCAGAAATTGTAGCCATTCCTTCACCCCTTCCTTCAGCAAGGGTTACCAAATCTCTCCATACAGAGATCTAAGCTCAATCCTGTGGGGGCACAGAGCCGTGGGGTTTGGGTCACAGAAGACTCCCAGATCCCACAAATGTTCGGATTGCTATTTCTGTCCTGAGCTGGTGAGAGAAGTCCAGGGTAAATGGACTTTCTGTTGAACCAGATTGGTTTTATTAAGAACTAATAGCTTTCCCCATCTCCCAACTCCCTCCTCAATAACATCCAAAAAGGCTCAGATGCAGAAATGGCCCAAGCATGACTTTGGGTATAATCAAGTGACATGAGGTTAAAAAATAAACAGAAGACACTTGGGATTGCATGCCATTTGTAGGATAAATCTTTGAGACATGGGTAATAATGAGTATTGGCCCTTGGGGCATTTATGGTTGGGAGACACAATTGACATACAGAAAAATTAAATCATGAGGCCATAATTAAGTAATAGTACATTGCAAGGACTGCTGGGCTGAGCAGGGAAACTGTGACACCACCTGCATCAAGAGTAGCTACTGTGTGCCACGTGCTGGGGACACAGAGGGGTATGAGGCAAAGTCCCTGCCAGCAAACTTCAAGTCTGAATTCGCAGGGCCTGGATGGGCTGCAGGCTGAGGGTCCCCAAGCTTATAAATTCTGCACTGTTTGTGCATCTTCCCTCCTGTAGGACATGGCTTCTCTCCATCCACTCCAGCAACTTGTGCTGGTTCCCGGCCATTTGCAGTCTGTTTCCCAGTTCCTGCTTTCTCAGACTCAGCCTGGGCAGCAAGGTAAGAACGTGGGAGTTTGGCAGGGCCCAAGTCCGGTCGGGTGCTGCTGCTGCTTGCTGGGTGCTGGATACAGGGAGCTGCTTACCCCTCTGGTGTCAAGATCAGCTTGTCACCTGGAGGCTTAAGGATGGGCACCTGGCAGTTCCTCTGCTGGTTTAGTGCCCTCCCAGCTGCTCCTGCCCAGCCTCTTGCCAGGGCTGGTCCACCACCTCAGTTTCATGAAGAGTTGAGACTGCAAGTGCAGGAGTGGTGGGTGGGCAGGGGTGCAGGGAAGGAGAATTCCCCTGGGAAGTGCAGTACAGACAAGTTCCAATTCCTGGGCAATCTTGCCTGATTCCTGCAGACTTTTACCACCTGAAGCTGGCTGGGATTTTATTTGGATGGAGCAGCAGTGCCTCCCGCAGGTTGTAAAATGCTTTTCAGGTCTTTCACAGACACGTCACTCCTGGGGAACTTCTCTGTCCAAGAGCAAACAGACTATACTCTTAATAGTGATAGTGAGCATTTCTTGAGCATGTTGTACTAGGGGTTCTGCTAAGTGATATTCCTGACTTATTCTCAGAATAACCTTGTAGGGTAGGCAATTGTACTATGCCTCTGATGACCTACTCAGAAGTTCCAGAACAGTCTGACTGAGACCCATGTTCTTGGCCATCACACTACACTGCTTCTCCCACTCCCATCTCCAACAACTAGGGCTGAAAATGGTGGAGAAAGTATAAATTCTTGTCAGTTGTACAAAGAAGATTTGGAAATCCAGACTCCAAACAAAATGCAAATCTGCCTTTCATCATTAGCACCTGCCCAAATTATAGTCCCAATACTGAGTGTCTGAGGCATCTTGGAATATCATTAGGACTAACAGGAACATATTGGAACCTTCAAGTGTTTATTTCAGCTAAACAATACACATCGTACTCCTGGAATAGGAAAAGGAAAATAATATAATTCAATGTGTTTTTTTTAAATATATATATATTTTTTTTAGTTGTAGATGGACACAATGTCTTTATTTTACTGCTTTGTACGTGGTGCTGAGGCTCGAACCCAGGGCCTCACGCATGTGAGGCCAGCGCTCTACTGCTGAGCTACAGTCCCAGCCCCTGTCCAGGACATTTTCATGTCACTCTGTAGTCTTCCTCAAACATTGAATTATAGGGGCTGGGATTGTAGCTCAGTGGTAGAGCACTTGCCTCGCATGCGTGAGGCCCTGGGTTCGAGCCTCAGCACCACGTACAAAGCAGTAAAATAAAGACATTGTGTCCATCTACAACTAAAAAAATATTTAAAAGAAAAGAAAATGTCCCAGACACATAACCAGTGAGCTCAGGATATGATGCAAGAAGTGGGGGAAAAGTTTAAAATTTTGAGTCAGAATAACTCATTGCTTTAAAAAAGAAATCATTCACTATCTGTGTGTCCTTGGGGTAATTCACCCAGCCTCTCTAAACTTCCATTTCCTCCTCCATAAAAAAGAATGAATACTAAAATACTACTTCCCAAGGGTATTAAGGGTTACTTGAAATAATGCAGGCGAGAAGACTCTGTACATTTCACAATGCAGTGTCAAGTTAGAGTTGCTATTAGTACTCAAGCACTCAAGACTCCCAGTCCAGGGTTCCTTATAAGAGCTTTATTGCCTATTTATTTTCATAAGGAATAATTATGCCCTGACTTTTTGTGATTGAAGAGCATAAAGGTCAACATCAGCAGATGCAGAACATCAATGACCCCAAACAGCCTAGGAACAACAGACACCCCAGGGTGCTTCTTTGGGGTAATTGGGGTGACCTGCCCCCATTGTCTGCTTTGGTGGTTTAATAGTCCCACCCCTGCTGTGAGAGTTTGCAGTTGTAGCTGCAGCTCTCCCAAGAGTGAGGAGTCACCTATCATGGCCACCAACAGGCTGAGCCTTGGAGAAGGAAGGAGAAAGAGGTCCCCAGGCAGTGTAGTAGGTGTGGTCCATACCACCGAAGGGAGTGGCCTTCCCCTCTTTCCGCCCTTCCTCCCAACTAAACAGCATCCTGGTTGGCCAGACGCTTCTGACCAATGGCCCACTGCCCTTCAGAGCTGTATGGCGCCATCTTTTTGCTCTGACTTTCTTGCAGATTCAGCATGGCCTTCTGCAGCCATCCCAGTTACTTCCCTGCAGGAAAAACTGAAATAATTCCTCATCTCCCTCTGGGATTCTCAGCCATTACCCCCGCACCCTCCCTTCTGGGTTCCTCAGCCCTGCTAGTCAGATCCCAGCCTAGATTGTCTTGACCCTCCTTAGCCTTTGTGCCTCTCCAGGCAGGCCCGGAAGGACTGGTTTGGGGACTACTGTTTACATCTCTGTTTATCCGTGTGTCTGGTTTGCCTCCACCTGTGTGTGGCAATGCCTGGCAGTGCCTATGGGGGCCTCTCCACAGGGCTTGAGGTGGGTTGAGAGATCTGATTAGTAGCAGGGGGGCGGGGGAGGACAGTACTCCTTGGCTCCAGGTTGAGAGTGTCCTTCAGATGCCCTGGTATTTATTTGTTTCTTCTTTGTCTGTCCCCCATTTACTCAGGTCTGCAGCCGAATCTTCTCCCCTTTCCACAACAGAACAGCCTCATCCTCCCACAGACAGGGCCTGGTCTCGCATCCCAGGTAAACACCATATTCCTCCTGTTTCCTCTAGGAGTGTCTTAGCTCTGGGCAGAGTTCAGCTCATTAGGGTTTCCCTACCCATTTTAGCAGGGTACTTATTCCTCTGGGAAAAGGAAACAGCCAGGCACTGGAGCATAGAAAAATCCAAGGTACAGTTAGGGGAGACGGTTTATTTACTGTCACTATAGTGCGGCTAGAATAAGAACTCAAGAGTTCCAACTGCTGCATTACAGGCCCTAGCAGCTCTCCTCTGAAGACTAAGGGTCATCTAGCTTCCCAGGTATGCCAAGATGACCACCATCTCTCCCTGGGTGCTCTCAAGTCCCAAGAAGGAGAGTTGAGTACCATATGCCTGATGTCCTGAACTATAGAGCCTGTGTCTCTTTCCTCGGGCCACTGTTCCAGACTGTGTCCTGCAGTGGGCATGGGTCTGGGTTTAGAAGACAGGCCATTTGCAGAGCTACCATGGTTCCACACAGTGCCTATTTGCCACTTAGGGAAAAACAAGACTCTTCTTCCTCTGGCCAGCTGCAGCTTCGGGCCAGAGTGGGTGGCTTGGCAACATCAGCAATGGCTCTATGAACTCCCTCGTCTGTGTGCTCCTGCGAAGTTGATAGCCTGTACAGTGGCAGGACTTGCCTCTCTACAGATGGATGGGATGGTTGGAAGTGACTGCAGAGACCTACAGTGTCTTTTCTTTGTGCTAAGATCCCTGGGCATGTTACGGGCCCCAGCTTTGCAGAGGGCTAGCGTCCTCTCAAGACCAGTGGAAGGGGGAGGCGCCACCTAGTGGTTAAAAGAAATGGGGACACCAGAATGGTGAGCCGTACCTTAGCTCCTCCTGCTTCCCCAGAGTCTCAGGGTCATAGACTTGGATCTGGAAGGGGTCCTAGTGAGAATTCGAGATCAGTTCTCCAATCTTCTAACATTTTAGCATGATGAAACTGGTAGCAGAGAGATCATTTAGAAGACTATTGAGATCATGGTAGTCGGTGTCATTATAGTGCACCTGTAGTCCCAGCTACTTGGGATGCTGGGACAGGAGGTTCACTTGAACCCAGAAGTGGTTCGAAAAAAAAAGATCATTCTTGGGGCTAACGAGGGATTAGCTTAGAGGGATTAGCTTAGAGTCGTGACAATAAAAATAGAGAGGAGGGAATGGGTAAGAAGATGTTTGGGAAGTCAAATCAATGTAATTTGATAACTGATTTTTCTTCTTTTATACTGGGGGTTAAACCCAGGGGAACTTAACCACTAAGCCACATCCCTAGCCCTTGTTTTTATTTTATTTAGAGGCAGGGTCACACTGAGTTACTTAGTGCCTCGCTAAGTTGCTAAGGCTGGCTTTGAACTTGTGATCCTCCTGCCTCAGCCTCCTGAGCTGCTGGGATTACAGGCGTGCACCAACCAGCTTGGTAACTGATTTGATGTGAAGGGGTTGGGGGAGGAAGGCGGTCTAGGAGAGAACTCAATAAGTATTTGTCAAATGAAAGAACAAATAAATTAATGAAAACAAAGTTTCCAAGAAGACTGAGACTTTGCCTTGAGTGTTTAGTGTATGCCACCTCCCTGCCCACCCTCTCCCTGCAAAACAGGACCCACTCCATGATGGTTTTCAAACCATTCTGTTCTAAAAGATTTTTCATGGGAAAGAGAGTCCCTAACTTGCCTCTGGTCCTTTTCTCTTCACCGTACGGATGCCTACCTGACTGGTAAACCTGAATATCTTTGGGAGAGAGGAGTTAGCTCAATTTTGGGAAGCAGAGAGAAGGTAGATTCAGCTCAAGCTGTCCACATGGGCAGTAGCCTCTGAGCTGACACAGTGTCTGGCCCCCTACACATGGATTGCACTCCATCTTTGTGGAATCAGAGGTGTTTCCAGATTGGATTCATTTCTGACTCCAAATGGGCAGAAGATGGTTCTTGGTTTAAGGGTACATTTTCCTACAAAAACAAACTAAAGAAAGTATTTCCTGGGGGCTAGAGTTGTGGCTTAGTGGTAGAGCACTTGCCTAGCATGTGTGAAGCACTGGGTTTTATCCTCAGCACCACATAAAAATAAATAAATAAAATAGAGGTATTGTGTCCATCTACAACTAAAAAAAATATTTTTTAAAAAAGAAAGAGTATTTCCTGACAACCACAAAGATTAAGGCACATTTAGATTGCACTGATAAATACACCTTTAATTAAAACCAAAATACTCTTGCAAGAGAAAATGGTGATATAGAAAGTAAAGTGGTGCTCATGGAGTTTGAAACTGTGTGGGAGTTCTGTACTGGGTTCGATCCTCAGCACCACATAAAAATAAATAAACAAAATAAGGACACTGTCCATGTATAACTAAAAAATATTAAAAAAAAAAAAAAAGAAAGAAAGAAAGTCATGAGTTCCTGATGTTCTCTGTTATCTTCAGTTGGTGCCTGTTGGATACCTCAGTCACCTTACTTACAGAAAAACACAGGCAAGGTAAACACCTTTTTTCTTGTCCCATTCTGAGATTTGTTTTTGAAATCTCTGTAAACAACCTTGTGAGCTCCTTTTATGGTGGAAAACTGAAAGGAGGAAATAACCTGCTCAAACAGTGAGTCATGGACCAAAACCCAGAAAGCCACCTCCCTATCCTGAACTCCTGTGGTTTCTGCCCCAGATATCCCAGTTATTTGCTATATCATCATAGAAACTCCATGTTCCACTTCCATGCCATTACAAATACAAGACTAAAGGTATCTAAGGATCAGCCATCCTCTACTGGGGCCTATTAGTAACAAATGCCAGAGAATGTTCTTCAGCCTGTTGAATCTTTGTGGACCTGCTTGGCATATGTTCCCCTATTAGGCAGTTGGGCGCCCTGGGTTGCCAGGATCCTCTTTAGAACCTCATCTGGAAGCATCGCAGCATCTCCCAGTGCATAAGCACCCACCCAACTCTGGAGGGACTGATGAGCCTAGTGACCTCGAGGAGCTGGAGAAATTTGCCAAGACCTTCAAGCAGAGGCGCATTAAGCTGGGCTTCACACAGGTTTGGTTTCAGGAAGGAGATGGAAGGAATGAAGTTGAGTGAGTGGGAATTTGGCTTCCCATATGCAGGAATCAAGAGCCACCTGAGGCGCCATGTGTTTGGAGCCCTTCACGTCCCTGAGTTCCCTGAGAAGAGAGCAACAATTGCCAATATCAGGGCAACTGAGGACATTGCTAGTGGGGGAGGAGAGGAAGGAAGGCCAGGAAAAAGCACAGTCCACTCTGAGTCTAAGGAGAGAAATATACCAAGTCTCCATTTGAGTGGGAAAAGGCTTAGAAAGGAGCTGAGGTGACGGGTGGGTTCTGAAGGGTCTTGTTGGATGTGTGATGGGGCCAGTGTGGTGGGGATGTAGGCAACAGGAGCCTGTCCCTCACACTCCTCCCTATTGGTCCCCTGTGCAGGGCGATGTGGGGTTGGCGATGGGAAAGCTGTATGGCAACGACTTCAGCCAGACCACCATCTCACGGTTTGAGGCCCTCAACCTGAGCTTCAAGAACATGTGCAAGCTCAAACCCTTACTAGAGAAGTGGCTGAACGATGCAGGTAGGCCCGAAAAAGGGGACGTGTAAGGGACCCAGATGGGGCCTTAGGAGTCATTCCAGTGATGTGTGTATGTGCCGGGGCCTTAGAGGGTGCAGAAATAGCACCCCTTTTTTCTCCTCCTGAATCTAGAATGAATTGAGACAGGCAAGTAGAGATGACAAGGTCAGCTTTATTACTGAGAAAGTCCTTTGTGGAACATGACTTCAGGTCTGTGGCCATGAGGATGTGCTCCCAGTTCATTCCATTCCCTATCCCAGACCCACCCAGCCTAGACCTTAGGACAGCTTCCTAAAGGCAAATTTGGGTGTGCAGAACAGATGCACTTACCCAGATTGCTGTCTAGAATAGGTCTAGGTCAGGGAGATAGGACAATCGGCCCTCAAGGGACTCACTGGGATGGGGAGACCATGGGCATAGCACAAGGTCTTTCCCTAGCCAGTTCTGGAGTAGGTTTTGGGGGACAGGCAGCAGTTGCCATCTAGATGACTGCACAAGGATCTGTGAGGATCAGTCCTTCTGGGAGGTCAAGAGTGTAAGCCAAGGGGCTAGGGGTTTGGGATGATGTCAGAAGAGTTTGGTTTCAGAGAGGGCATAGGACAGGGTTTCTCAATCCGGCATTACGGATATTTGTGGCCAGACAATTCTTGGTTGTGGGGACTATACATGGCCACCTGCTCCCAGTTGAGACACCCTAAAATGTCTCCAGACATTGCCAAATGTCTCCAGGGAAGGTCTGGTGCAGTGGCCCCTAGTTGACAACCCTAGGTGAAGAGGGCAGGCAGGGCAGGGTGGGCAGCCAGGTTGGGCATGTGACCCTCATGGAAGTCCTTCCATGCAGAAGCTTGAGATGGAGCAAGGAAGCCCTCCCCCATGGGGCTGGCCCTAAGACAACTTCTACTAAAACACTGAAGTAGAAGAAATGATCAGAGGTGCTGGGTGTGGGACACACACCTGCAATCCCAGCTACTGGGGAGGCTGAGGCAGGAGGATCGCAAGTTCAAGACTAGCCTGGACAACTTAGCGAGACCCTGGCTCAAAGTAAAAAGGGCTGGGGATGTAGCTCAGTGGTAGAGTGTACCTGAGTTCAATCTCCAGTACAGAGAGAGAGAGAGAGAGAGAGAGAACGAACAAATGATCAAAGGGTCCTAGAATCTTTGGGAAAGGGCCTTGTGGATCATCTCTAGTGACCCCCACTCATGCCTCAGTCCTTCCTAAGGCGTAACCCTCCTGTCCACTTACAGCCTTAGCTTTAACACTCATGCTGACCAATGGCTTCAACACAAATGTTCTGCCACCAAGTGCCAGTGCCTTGGGCTCAGAATACCATTTTACTTGGTGTTCACATCCAGACAGACATGTCTGTAAGAAACAGAGTCGCCACGGTTACTTGTAGGAGCTCTGCCTGTGCCCACTCACACCCACACATGCCGCTCATGTCTGGACTTCTCTGAACCATGACCGCAAACACTGGAGACTGCGGTGAGAGGCAGGAGGACCTTTGCCCAGAGCAACGAAGAAAAGCAGGATCTTGGTCTGTTCTGGGTCCCCTGCTGGGGGCGGGGGCTGGTCCTGAAAGAGTCAACTGCAGAACCCACTGGGAAGGGCTGTTGGACCTCGAGTCCATTGTGGCAGGGCCTGACCCGCTGCTCATCCCCTCCTCTGAGCTGCTTTTGCTCCTTTGCCTCCCTGCAGAGTCTTCTCCGTCAGACCCCTCGGTGAGCACACCTAGCTCCTACCCCACCCTCAGCGAAGTGTTTGGCAGGAAGAGAAAGAAACGGACCAGCATCGAGACCAACATCCGCCTGACTCTGGAGAAGAGATTTCACGATGTGAGCGGCCACCTTTGTAGGAGTGGGTGCTCAGGTGGAGGAGGAGGCACCACAGGGCCGGGAGGCCGGGCCCTGGGCATCAGCCCTGCCCCAGCATGCCTGTCACATCACCCTCTGTCTCCAGGCACCCAGGGGTTTGAGTGGAAGGCTGCCCCTCACTTAGGGCTCCAGAAATGTCTCCCCGCCACCGCCACCAAACCTTCTTGTTCTGACATTTATTTGGAATCCATTGTCCCTCCCACTGGGAGAGTTAAAGAATGGAACATAGAGTCCCAGGAGAATGTATTTCTGTATCCAGTCGGGGTAAAAGAAACGAAGCCAGGGTGTCATATAGAAACTCCATCTTTTTTGAGATAAATTTTGTGTTTTTCAAATTAGAAAGATAATAAAAGTTCATCCTAAACAATTTTGCAACTACAGAGATGAAAGTAGAAAGGAAAAAGAACGTACCCCCCAGTGCCATCTGAGTGCATTTTCTACTATTCCTTTTTCCCGTGCACATTTAAGTGCTTGTGACCATATTGTACATGAACTTTGTGACAAAAGCATGTGGAAGCCATGGACCTCGCTGGGAACTGGGGGAGAGAAGCTCAAGAGCTTCCAGCCAGGATCTCTCAGATTCCAGCCTCCAGAGCCAGGCTTGGTACCACTCACCTCTGAGGCCTAGGCCCTTGCCCAACCCTGTAGGCCTGAGCCCAGGATCGCTACCTGCTAGTAGATCTCCCAGTGCATCTGGCTCAGGGACTTGATGGCTGCATCCTGCTGGCCAGATTCCCAAAGCTGACATCCCCTTCTTTCTAAGCTTCTCAGAGCAACACAGTGTAGGGTGGTTGCAGAAGTATGGAGAGAGGGGCTCAAACCACAGCCTGGAGCCAGGTGTGGTGGTGCATGGCTGTAATCCCAGCAGCTCAGGAGGCTGAGGCAGGAGGATCGCTAGTTCAAAGCCAGCCTCAGCAACTTAGTGAGGTCCTGTCTCTAAATAAAATAAAGGCTGGGGGGCTGGGATTGTAGCTCAGCGGTAGAGCGCTTGCCTTGCATGCGTGAGGCCCTGGATTCGATTCTCAGCACCACGTACAAAGCAATAAAATAAAGACATTGTGTCCGTCTACAACTAAAAAAAATTAGAAAAAAAAAAAAAAGGCTGGGGATGTGGCTCAGTGGTTGAGTGCCCCTGTGTTCAATTCTCAGTTAAAAACAAAACAAAACAAAACACCACTTGCTGGTGGTAGGGCCAGAAGAAGGGCATCATGACCTCATATTCTGCACAGCTACCCTGCAGATTTGACAAGGGTGTGAGTTTGAGATTCCTCCTCTTCTTGTAAGAGATGACAAGGGGGAAGGATATCAGGTTCTGAGAGAGCATGGGTTCTGGGTATTCTGCTCCCTGCTCCACATAGCTCACCGCTGGACCTCTGTCCTCAGAGCTGCTCCTGAGGGAAGGAGCATGAGATGAGACCTGCCTTTATGGAGCTTCTACTCTGTGTCAGCCCTTTGCTTGGTAATTTGTACTTATTTTCTCATTTAATCCTCACTGTAACCCTATATGGTAGGCACTATTGTTCTTTTTTTTTTTTTTTTTTGGTACCTGGGATTGAACTCAGGGGCACTCGACCACTGAGCCACATCCCAGCCCTATTTTGTGTTTTATGTAGAGACAGGGTCTCACTGAGTTGCTTAGCACCTCGCCGTTGCTGAGGCTGGCTTTGAACTTGCGATTCTCCTGTCTCAGCCTCCCAGAGTGCTGGGATTACAGGTGTGTGCCACTGCGCCCAGCTAGCACTATTGTTCTTATTTCATAGATAAGACTGAGGCTCAGAAAGATTAAGAAAGTTTCCCAAAGACAGACAGTATGTAAGTGATAAAGAGGATTCCATCCTAGAACTGACTCTAAAGCTTCTGATCCATATATTGTTCAATCCTGCTTCTTTGGAACATCTATCTCTCGTCTCTGATTCTTGATCCTATTCCCTTCTCCTGATCACATGCTGTCCCTTCATCCCTATAGAATCCTAAACCCAGCTCAGAGGAGATCTCCATGATTGCAGAGCAGCTGTCCATGGAGAAGGAAGTGGTGAGGGTCTGGTTCTGCAACCGCCGCCAGAAGGAGAAGCGAATCAACTGCCCTGTGGCCACACCCATCAAGTCACCTGTCTACAGCTCCCGAATGGTAAGTGGCTGAGAACCAAGCTGCCTGCCAGGGGCAGCTGCCCTGGTGGGCACGATGCCAGGGGACAGAGTCTCCTGCATCTTGGGAAGGTGGTGGTTGGTGGGGAGCAGGGTAAACAAGTAGATGCTGTGTGTAAAATATATAACATAAAGCAGACTATAGAAGGGCAAGGGGGTATAAAGTGATGGGCAGGCGGAGTTTTAAAGAGAGGAATTACAGAGGACCTCTTTGTTACAGTGGCATTTGAGCAGAGCTCTAAGTGTTGCAAGGAAATGAAATATGTGTCTATCTGGGGGAAGAGGGACCCAGGCAGAGAGACCAACAAGTAAAAGACCAGCGTGTTTGAGGAACAGCAAGGAAGCCATTGTGTCTGGGACAGAGTGAGGAAGGAGGAAAGAGGGAGGCAATGAAGCCAGAGAGGTAGCAGAGAGACTCCCCAGGGTGGACTTGGAGTCCACCAAAAGGACCTGAGATTCTAGTTTGGCCAAAGTGAGAGACTGTTGCAGAGTCCCACAGGGAAATCTGAGCCAGTTGACATAGGCTTGTGCGTGGGCAGTAGACCAGCAAGAAGAATTACGGTCATCAGCCTGGGAGAGGGGGAGGCTTAGCTCGGGTGGTAGCCATGGTGAT
>PVHX01005299.1:22877-108130 GCA_004024805.1 Geosciurus inauris
TTTAAAGGTTTTAGAAACTGCGCAGCTGGTTGGAAGGCACTATCAGCTTTAGAGATAAAGACAGCAGCACGAGAGGCTTGAGGGACAACAGAACCTGAGAATTTGGGGCTGGTTTTGTTAGGTTGGACACGCCTACTAGGCATCTAAGAGGAAGGGAGGAGTTAAATCTGTTACTCCGGTGTCCAAGGGAGAAGTCAGGGTGGGAATAATTTGGAGTTCCAGGAATACATGGAAATTTGGGGAGTAGGGAGTGTCTTCTCCATCCAGGGAGACATGGGACCTGGAGGGCAGGAGAGATGGTTTCTTTCCTCATCTCTGGGGATGGTGATGGTTGAAGATCTCCTGATCTCCCTTCATGAGATCCTCAGAGCCAAGGGACCAACGGGAGGGAGGAGGGGAGAAAAAGGGGAAATACTGGGGAATGATATTGACCAAATTATGTTGTTATATGTATGAATATGTAACAACAAATTCCACCATCATGTATAATTATAATGCACCAATAAGAAATATTGGGAAAAAATTAGCCTTGTCTGGGTGAGACACAGCAGTTTCATAAAAATTATACCACTGTTGATTTTTCACCAAACATCTGTTGACCATCTACTGTATGTTGGTCTTTGTGCCAAGTGCTGGTTATCTTTTTATAGCCATAATAAGATAAATACCATTTGTTTCTTGTCCCAGAGGACCTTGCTGCCTAGCAGAGAAAACAGACAGATAAACAAATGATAAACAGCATGCTCACTTCTCTAGAACTTAGGAGCAGCGGCTAACAAACCTTGGGAGGTGGCGGTTAGGGATGCCTCTCCAAGGAGATCATTAATACCTGAGCTCAGTCTAAAAGGGCAGGAAAGAGTGAGAGGCAAGGCTGTGTGAGGTGGAGCTCTCTGAGGAGAGCAGGAAAGTAGCGATGTGGAGCAGATCACCTGGCTCCTTCACCTAACTGCGAGTGGTTCCCTGAGGAGGAACGTTGAAAGACGAGGCTGGATTGATCAGCAGTGGCCAGATAATGAAGGGATGGTGTGTGATGTTAAATGAAGGTTTGCTGGGTGTGGTGGTGCGTGCCTATTCTTCCAGTGGCTGGGGAGGCTGAGGCAGGAGGATCTTGAGTTCAAAGCCAGCCTCAGCAACAGCAAGGTGCTAAGCAACTCAGTGAGACCCTGTCTCTAAATAAAATACCAAAAGGGGCTGGGGATGTGGCTCAGTGGTCGAGTACCCCTGAGTTCAATCCCTGGTAGCAAAAGAAAAGAAGAAGGAAAAGTAAAGGTTTGGGAAAATCATTGAAGAATTTCAAGCAGGGCATTGGCACCATCAGAACCATGGCTCTGATTTCAGGATAATGGGTGGCTTGAGGGACACAAGATCCACTGTAGAGAGAACAGAAGACAGGATGTGACCACAGTCATCCAGTACAGGAGAAATGAGGGTGAAGCAAACTGTGATGCGAAAGAGATTCGTGTAAGAAGTAGAAGGTTGGGGCTGGGATTGTAGCTCAGTGGTAGAGCGCTTGCCTCGCATGCGTGAGGCCCTGGGTTCGATCCTCAGCACCATGTACAAAGCAATAAAATACATTGTGTCCATCTACAACTAAAATAAAAAATATTAAAAAAAAAAAGAAGTAGAAGGTTGTGGTTAATGAATCAACAGCTGGCTGGGAGCAGGGAGGGTGAGAAAGGAAAGAGAGACTTTGGAGGTGACTCTGAGCATTCAGGCTGGGCTGGGGTAGGTGGTAGATGGCAGTGCCCTATATGAAATTGGAAAATGGAGAGGAGCTGGTTTGGGAGTGGGGAAATGTGACGGTTTTGGTTCTGTGCATCATGCTGATCTAAGTGAGAATGTCCTCGGGCACTTGGAGTGATGGGTCTGGAGGTCAGAAGAGAAGCTGGGATAAAGACCTGGATGGGGGAGTCACAAGCACACAGGCTGAGCTTGAAATCCTGGCTGAGAAGATGCTTACCTGTGAAGCTTGTATGGTGGGAGGAAAGAGGAAGGTCCACACCCCAACCTAGGCAACCTCAGCAAAGGAAGAGGACCAACGGCAGAAACTGAGAAGGAAGAGCCCCAAAAGTCAAGAAACTGCAAGCAGGTGGATGTGAGAGGTGTGGACAGGGGTGAGCCTGTAGGGGAGTTACAGGAACACTCATAAAAGACACTTAACTCAGATGGGGGTCCAAGAGAGTGGATTCCCTCATTCACTTGAAGAACAAACTAAGAATGGACAAGAATGGCATATAAGAGGAAGGACCAGCCTGTAAGAAACCCTGCAGCTGTAAAAGAGCATGATGCCTTTGGGGAATCACGTACCTTTCAGTCTGGCTGCAGCCAAGGGCTTGGGATTAAAAATTCGAGGTTGGTGAAGGCTGGAAAAGATGGGCCGTGGATGCTGCATTACCCTGAGAGCCCCGAGGAACCATTGAGTATTTTAAGTTGAAGACCACCACATGGTAGTCATTCACAATTGTTTCCTCAAGTATTTACCACATGCTTAGTACTGGGAATACCATGGTGTAGAACATACATGTGATTCCTGCTTACAGAAAACACACTGAACAACTGCTACTAAGATGAGTTTCACAGAGGAGGTGCAGGTGTTTGACGACTAATCTCGTCCAGGTGTCCAAGGCTTCTCCAAGAAATGATGTTTAAACTAACCCCATAAAAAAGAATTACATCATTGACATGAGTGGGGAAAGTGTCTGAGTTGGGGGGTTTCGGCAGGAGCAAGCATAGAAAAGAACATTTTAGGAAGTGGAGAGAGTGTGTGGAAAGACCCTGAGGCTGGCAGGGATGGGGAAAAGAGGAAGAAGAGAGATGGGAATGGGAGAAGCCCAGGAGCAAAACAGAGCATAAATAGGAGGCCAGAGTGGGAGGCAGGGGTGGGAGTATTTAGGGCATTGAAAGCCAGGTGAAGGAACTTGGTCCATACCATAAGAGGTTTGGAACCTTTAAAGATGGGGCTTTAGAGGCTGGAGTCGTGGCTCAGTGGTAGAGCACTTGCCTGGCATGTGTGAGGCACTGGGTTCCATCCTCAGCACCACATAAAAATAAATAATGGTATTGTGTCCACCTTCAACTAAAAAATATATATATATATAAAAAAAAAAGATGGGGCTTTGGTTAGAACATGTAGGAGGCAGGTTCTCACAGTGGTTCACTTCCACCCAGGACACCAACATGGGAGGAAGGGTGAAGGAGCCTCACTTGTTATCAGCACTCATTGAACACATATTTTTTTGAAGATCCGCAACTCCCAGGCCTGGTTGAAGGCACTGATGATACAGCAGAGAACTGCACAGGCATCGCCCTGCTCACGAAGCCTGCAGCCACAGGGGATAAAGACAGTGCATACATAGTGATGTCATGTACATGTGATGTCAGGAGGGAAGAAGATAAATTTTCTCATCCTCTTTTCCTCCTGTCTCAACAAGACAAGGACAAGCTTTCTTCTGCTTCTGATATGAAATGATGTCCAAAATATACAGTTAATTTCGAAAAAGGAAAAAAGACAAAATAGTGCATACAAGTGTGGGCATGATCTTGTTACCATATTCATAAATAATGAAAAAGGGGCCAGGTGCCATGGTACACACCTATAATCTCAGCTACTCAGGAGGCCATGGTAGGAGGACCACAAGTTTGAGTTCAGCCTAGGGAACTTGTGAGATCCTGTTGTAAAATAAAAGGGCCAGTATGTATCTCAGGGGTAGGGTTCATGCATACGTGAGGCCCTGGGTTCAATCCCCAGTACAGAAAAAGGGAGGGGGCACCATATATATGTATGTATGTTTGCATAGCCTGTATATGTACAGCCTGTATGTGTATATGTATGTATGTTTGCACAGCCTGTCTTCAGAAGGAGACAGCAACTGGGAGCTGATCACAGTGACTAAAAATATTATTATTTATTTGAAAACAACAACAACAAATTTCTCAGGTGTGGCAGCAAGGAGGGAGATTACTGATGATATCTCTCAGCACTCTGCCACCCCTCCCAACCTGGGCCCCAGCCTGTCTCCACCCTCCTCAGATCCCCAGCCTACTGAGGAGGCTCATTGTAAAAGGAAAGGTAAAGGAAAGAGGCGAGAACCATTGCTGATTAATTAGGAAATGAGAACAAGCTGCATCCTGTTAGGACGGAGTGTTCCAAACCGAGGAGGGGAGGAATATCACATCACAGGCTGCTGGCAGAAGCATCTGTCAGTATCCGTTGAAAACTCTAGTTAGAGCTTCCCCTGTCAGCATGAGAAGAAGGAGAGGGAGTGGAAGCATGTAGATTTCAGCTCAAAAGAAGAGTAGAAAACCGTCTAGAGATGTGCAGCAGGAGAGAGCTGTTTCCTCTAGGAAGGAAGGAAACTAACATTTAACAAGCTGGCCCTCTCTGCCAGCCATTGGGTTGGAAGCTTTATGGACATTATCTCATTAAATCTTAATCAAAAGAAAATATCAGGGAGATGTTCCTGCTACTTTATAGATGTGAAAACTGAATCTCAGTGGGGTTGAATAACTTGCCTGGAGTCATGCAGATGGTGAATGAGAGGCCAGGTCTTCCACCCAGATCCGTCCATTCTGTTCTATCTTGTGCTAGGATAGTGACAGTGACAGGGAGGGCCCTGATCCATAGGGGAGCTCAAACATAGTTATCTCAAATCCCTATGTAATCTCAGAGTTGATGATGCTACAGGGTCTCCAGGGCAAAAGGAAAAGCTCCAGAGACCGACACTCAGCTCCTCTGGTTGTCTCTGGAGAACCTGTGGTGCGTTCATCCATCAAGGTGGAAAGGCCAGACACAGGGTTGCTAAGGCTGCCACTCCACTGCCCTAAACTCAGGCAGGGTTCTCTCAGGAAGGGAAAAATGGGAACTGGAAATGAGCAGGCAGCTGGCAGCATCTGCAGAACACAGCCCCAAGACTTGCTCCTTTCACCACCAGGACACTCGGGCAAGGCACCTTCAGTCTGGTAGTACCAAAGAAACCTTGCTGGGACACAGCCATGGGGGGAGAGCAGAGTGTCAGGATCAGGGAACTTCCAGAACAGACCAGGGCTGGAGCTAGAGGGGGCAGTCCGTGGTCTAGAGGCCTTCTTATAAAAAGGAGAATGGAGTGTAGATTTGGGGAGTAGAAAATAAAGGAAGCCAAACCTCAGTTTCTGCAGTCTGGGACCCAGCATCTTGGGAGAAGGACCCAAGTTTGGAAAAGGGAGTGGGAGTGGACACTTACAGCCTCTCTTGCCTTTCAGGTCTCTCCCTCAGGGACTTTGGGCCACCTCTCTGTCCCTCCTGTCCACAGCACCATGACTGGAACAGGTGAGCTTAAAAATAATGTTTCTAGATAGTTCCATGATTCCTTTAGATAACAGGACATTAGAACCAGAAGGGATTCCTTTTAGTTCTAATATCTTGTTATCTAAAGGAGAACTAGTATTCCATAAATTCATTTCAAAGGACATTAAAATCCATGCCGTGAAAAACAGGATTCCATGATCAAATAAGTTTGAAAAGTTTTGGATAACAAATGTTTGGACAAATGTCTTTGTTTTAATTGCAGCACTTCTCAGCAGTCAAATGCATGCTACATTGCAAAGTGAGCTACAGAGAAGGCCAAAGGAAGGCAGGGTTTCCATACGAATTTCCTTTTATTTTTTTACTTTTTATTTTGAGACAAGGCCTTGCTGAGTTGCTGAGTCTGACCTCAAACTTGCAATCCTCTTGCCCCAGCCTCCCAAGTCACTGGGATTATAGGTGTGTGTCACCGCACTCAGCTCAAACTAATTTTTTAAAGGATTCTATTTTTCAAAAAGCACCTGTAGCATTTCAGAGAACTATAGAGGGTGATGATATGTCCAAGTACACCCAGAAAAACCAGAGGGGCTGCCTAGTATTCTGACATAATTATCAATATACTCTCTCTCTTTTTTTTCTTTTTTCTTTTTTTGTACCAAGGATTGAACCCAGTGGCTCTTAACCACTGAGCTACATCCCCAGCCTATTTTCTTTGTTCTTAATTTTTGAGACAAGGTTTTGCTAAGCTGCTTAGGGCTTCACTGAGTTGCCAAGGCTGGCTTTGAACTTGTGATCCTCCTGCCTCAGCCTCCCAAACTGCTGGGATTATAGATGTCTGCCACCGCACCCAGATCTCTTTATTTTATAAAAGTATCTTAGATTGATGGTAAAATATAAGTCACCCTATCCCATGGAACACAGTTTGGGAAACCCAAACACAAGAAACCCATTTAGTCCAAATCTGCTATTTTACAGAGGATGAAAATGAGTTTTATGGAAATGAAGCAAGTCAGCACAGGCCACAGAACTGTTTAATAAATGACCCAGGACCAAGATGAGACTCAGGTCCCCTCTCTTCTGGTTCAGTGCCCTTTTGAGGAGATCATGTGCCTTTTCTTGAGTGGAGAGGGGAGAACTAGAAAGGTGGTAGTCATTACGCATTTGGGTTCTCTTTCTCCCCGTATGCTTCTCTTTCTTTCCTCCTCTCTTCTTTTCCTAAGTTTCTTATTTCCCCCCTCTCCTGCCTCTTGGTCTAAGGCTACAGATGCCCAGCCCAGGGTGTGTCCTGAAGTAGGATGATTTTGGCACCTATCCTCCTTGCATTTGGCAAGTCTTGAACTTGCAGAACCAGCCACACTGCTCTTGAGGGCCTGGGCTGCAGAAAGCATCTGCCATCAGAGTCTTTCTGGGGACGGGTCAGGCCGGCGGGTGGACATTGATGCTAATGTGATAGGAGGTGGGCAGATGGATAGGGAGAGGGTGAGGTCCTTCTGGGGATATACTAGGAAGTCAGGTGTTAAAAGGGCCATGTCACAAGGTCCCAAGATCCAGCAGCATTTATTTCCCCCTATTTTTGCCTTTCCTTGTCCTTAGTAACGTCATCCTGTTCCCCTGGGAACAACAGCAGGCCTTCGTCTCCTGGCTCAGGACTCCACACCAGCAGTCCCACTGCGTCTCAAAATAACTCCAAAGCAGCAATGAACTCCTCCTCCAGCTTTAACTCCTCAGGGTAAGACCTCAGGGAGAGTGCAGAGGCAGCTGGCAAGGCCCAGGGGCATGTGAGGAGTTGGGCCAGTGCTTTGGGACAGAGAGCTTGTCACTTGTCATAGGACTGGAACAGAGGAATGGGGTAGCAGGGAGAGGACAGAGTGGACAGCCAGACTGGACTGTATCCCTAGGGAGCAGGGATTTAAAAAATAAGCTGCAGCCAGGGAGCAGTCCTAGCAAGGAGCTGATGCCAACAAAACCAAAATTTCTATCCTCACTTTGACAGTGGAAATGTCCAAACCATCCTGTCAGAAAGGGCCAGGTTTTCTGCTGGGCTTAGGGGTGCGCTAGTCCATGTCAGGAACCTGGTTCTCAGGATGTTCCAACGTGAGCCAAGAGCTTAAGCACAAAGAACATCCTGGGCTTTAGGTGTGGATGACACAAGGAAGGAGGGAGGTGGCGCCAACTCCTATTCCCCACTGCCACCTGGGAAGCAGTGGGGAGGGCAGCCTCTGGGGCCTTGGTTCATGAGCTAAAGAGTCTACTCTAGAAAGGATTCTCAGAGCACATGCCTTGGGAGTGTGCCCTGGTTAAGAACAAAACAGAGATTTGAAAGTTGGACGCTAGGTTCCAGACCTGAGCTTATAGGAAGAGATGCATCTGCTTGTCCAAACCCAGGTGGTTCAACAAGACAATCAGCTTTTACTGGCCAATTGTGGCATAGCTCTCAAAGCTGGAATTCCTCTTCTACCAGAGAGAGAAAGAAAGAGACAGACAAACAGACACACACACACACACACACACACACACACACACACAGAGGGAGAGAGAGAGAGAGAAAACACCAAATAATATATTATTAGGAGCTTTACAAAATTACTTTGAGGTATGATACACATTTGAAAGTGTACAATTCAGTGGGATTTTTTTTTGTGCATTGCTAAGGTCATTCAACCATCACCATTACCTAGTTCCAGAACATTTTCATCACCCCAGAAAAACCCCTATGTGTATTAGTATTCCCATCTTTCTCCAGTACATTAGTCACTTTATGATAGATCTGTTTCCTTCTTCCCTCCAGATCTTGGTACCGATGGAATCATCCCACCTACCTCCACTGAGACCAGAATGTTCCTCCTGCTGCACCTGGCCCTGTATTGCCTCGGAAGGATGGGAGCCACGCCTCTCTGTGTGGACAGATTACTTTCAGAAGAATGGAAGAAAAGCCCCGCTATGAGTGAACCCAGACTCTTGCCTTCTTCAGGAGCAAGGGCCTCTGGAGAGCCAAACTGTGATAGAACCATATGCTGACTCTAATGCTCTTGAAATACATCCCTCTTCCAGGAGGTTTCTGTTTTTACCATCTTTGCCTGTGCCCTGAGCTTCTAGCATGGCTTCACCAAGGCAATAGTCTTTCAGAGAAAAGGACTTCTTGTCATTATTCTCCAACTCATCCATGGGCTTCCGGGGACAGCCATTTGCCTGGTGTGCCAGACTACCAGAGACAATGGTTTTGATTTTGAACTTAGCTACAATCTCAAACTGACCCCAAAATCTGTGGAAAGATTTGAATCCTGTCTCCACCAAAGCCTTGATGGTTCAGCAGTTTTCCCAGTGATTCACCATTTCACTCTATTTTCTTTTTAAGCTCACCCTTCTTTCTTTCTAAAAACAGATCTATTCATCCCCAACTTCTTCTTTTTGGGTGGGGGATATTGGGGATTGAACCCAGGGGAACTCTACCACTGAGCTATATTATTTTTTATTTTGAGACAGGGTCTCACAAAGTTGCCCAGGCTGGTCTTGAGCTTGTGATCCTCCTGCCTCAGCCTCCCAAATTGCTGGGATTATAGGCGTGCGCTACAACCAGCCATTCTTACATCCTCCAAGTTCCTTCCTCTCTATACCTGGCTGAGCCACCCTCTGTCCCCTGGACATGCTGCTCTGACCCCTGGTGCTTTTCTGTTGGTTCACATCTACCCCAGAGTTCAAGAGCACTTGTTCTCTCTCTCCTTCCTATGTTTCCCCTTAGCCCACCCTCTCTTTTTCTCCTGGCTGCGTAAAAGGGAGAAACCAAGAGCAAACACATAATGTTGTTGGCAACCTGTACATAGTGCATTCCTGGTTTTACATTATGTTCTTCTCTCCTTAATGTGGAATTTTCCAGAAAAATGTTTAACTCAGGTGTGAATTTTGAAGATGTCTCTGTAATATTTTATCTTCTTAAAAAAAAAGAAAAGAAAAAAAATATCAAAGTGTGAAATACTTCCAGAGTTCCCACTCAGGCTGGGAGTCTTCTAACTTTTTGGGGAACATTATCTCTAGACTCTCCTTTGTGGGCCAGTGTGTAGAGCTGTAACATGAAGCCATCCCAGAAATGGTCACTTTTTTTCTTTTTTTAAAGACTGCATATCCAGGAAACTGTTGAGACCCAAAGGAATCTCTTGGTTCCGAAATAAAACGGTATAGTGATGATATAAACTATGCCATCATTGGTAAGAAGAGATTTGGATTATTGTGTTGTGCCTTTTCATTGTGGGGAGTGGGAAGGGGGAGGGGATATGAGTGCATATAAAGAAATGGGGTGGGAAGAATGATTTAAATTGGTACGTGAAGTGTATGGCTCCCAAAGGGGGAGGCGAAAGATAGCACACATTAACACAGGCCCTGAAGAGTTCAGAGTTCTTACTTGTTGGGATACAACTATCTTGGGGGCAGAGTAGGCAAGAATTGTTTTCTTCATTTTGTAAGTGAGACAATGGTGAATATTTAAGACCAAATCACTCAGAGACTCCAGAGGTGGAGCCGAGGCGAATCTCTTTTATCTCAGATGTCCTGAACACTGATTATTTGTTATTCGCAACACAAAGCCATAGATATTTAAGGCAGAGTAAAATTTCATAATCAAATATATAAGCATATATATGAAGGAGGTTGAGATCCAGAGAAGGCATCCTTGTGTTTTCTCTTAGGTTAATAAAAACTTAAGTAGTTACACATCTGGGCATAGTGACATAAACCTGTAATTCCAGCAATTCTGGAGACTGACAGAAGGATTAAAGTTCGGGACAAGCCTCAGCAATTTAGCAAGACCCTGTTTCAAAGTAAAAGGGACTGGGGATGTCGCTCAGTGGTAAAGCACCCCTGCATTCTATCCTCAATACAAAAAAAGTAACGGTGAGTGGGGGAAAACTAAAATTAGGATTAAACATTTGTTGTAAATAGTAATGTCTACATGGAGCCGGGCGCGGTGGCTCAAGCCTGTAATCCCAGCACTTAGGGAGGCTGAGACAGGAGAATCGCGAGTTCAAAGCCAGCCTCAGCAATGGTGAGGCGCTAAGCAACTCAGTGAGACCCTGTCTCTACATAAAACACAAAATAGGGCTGGGGATGTGGCTCAGTGGTGGAGTGCCCCTGAGTTCAATCCCTAGTACCAAAAAAAAAAAAAAAATAGTAATGTCTACATGGGAAACCTGTACACAAATTGTTAGGAGTGGACTCCTGATGTTTGAATAGGGCTTATTCTAAGATTTCTAGTTCATGTCATGAGGTAGGAGAAAGCCTATTGGTAGTGGCTACTTTCTCAAGAAAAAGATCCACAACCACAGAATGGGAACCTAATTAGAATAAATTATACTAGGGGGAGGAGAAGAAGGAAGAAGAGGAAGAGAAAGAGGAGAAGGAAGAAGAGAAGAGGAGGAAAGGAAGAAGAAGAGAAAAGAGAAAGAAAGAAAAAAGATCTAGTTAAAATCAGTGAGCTGAAAGCTGGCCTCCTGCACTGTCCCCACACTCTGGCTTTCATCCATTGGCTCATGGTTTTTGTTTTTTTGTTTTTGGTACCAGGGATTGAAACCAGGGGTGCTTAACCACTGAGCAACATTCCCAGGATGCCCTCCCCCAAATATTCTTTTTATTTTGAGACAAGGTCCTGCTCAATTGCTGAGGCTGGCTTTGAATTCATGATGTTCTGGCCTCAGCCTCCTGAGCCACTGGGATTGTAGGCATGCACTGCACCACCATACCCAGCGGCCCATGGTTTTTATGAAAAACAGAGGTGTAGCCTAACTGTTCCGCCTCTAGCAGCTTCCATTGACTGGGACATTTGCTGCAGAGTCTAACCTGAAAGTGAGTACAGATTTAACCTTCATGTGTGCATGTTTATGTAAAATCCATAATTCCAAGGAAGTTGACTGGAAGTTTGGTTAGTTTCTTCAGCATCTATTTATAGATACTAAGGGCAACAACCAATCATTGTTAATGGGGGAAAGTAAAGAGGAAAAGATTGTTATTGCTACTTTTCAAATTTTATTTCATACTTTGTTTGATCTTTAGCTTACTCAAAGCTGGTGAGTCCAGCTGTGGGCTCCTAAGGCAAAGAATTTTTGGTCCAATTTAGGGAAGGCGCTTATTAACCCCAGGACTCAAATCAGGAGGCTTGCCCTGAGGCTCCAAATTTCTGGGTGCAGTGATCCCCTCTATGGGTACTCTGCATGCTCCTGGCATATCTTTGGGGGTTCCTCTACTCCCCTAGATTTTGTGTGTGTGTGTGTGTGTGTGTGTGTGTGTCACAAGCGGCACTATTAGTAATTACTCAGAGGAAGATTGTCTTTAAATGCAAGCGTATATTTGATCACACCAATCATCAAATATAAGCAATTAATGCAAAAAGTGTTGGATATGCTGGAGCACCCCAACTAGCATTCAATGCACACTAAACACCATAAGCAAATCACACAATCCTAGGGCAACCATGAGCCCCAAAATACCTCTGATGCCATATGACTTCTCTTAGCCAAAGAGTAGATGTTGTCCTTGTCTGGTGGTTCTCTCCAGCTGATGGCTGGATGTCAGGGAATGGTGAAGTTGATCCAGGGATGGACAGCAAGGCGGCCAGTCTCCCTGATGTCCTTGGAGCAAAAACTCTTCAATGTGGCAGAATAAGCAATTTAAACACAGTTCCAAGTTGGTGGTGTATGTTGGTGATTGTTAATGTCCATTGGTTATGTCCAGTGAGGTGATGTAATTGCAACTGGACATGTTCTTTATGCATGTACATAGAGCTGTGCTCCCTATCAGTTGTAGCCAGTCATTGCTAAGCGTGCCTATGGCTAGTGCCCCTTACAGCTCTTTATCAATTGCAAGCAGACATGACTAAGCACATCAATGGCTGCTGTTCCTTATGGCCAGCAACTTAATGAGTCCCACCATGCCCTAGCATGTCTATGGCAGATGCTCCTTACAATGTGGAAGGGGACCCTTGTAGTTGAGGCTTATTTTTTTCTCAGTTTCCCCATACTTCACATTGTGCCTAGCACATAGTAGGCAATTAAGATTTTTAAAGTGGAATTCCTTTTTTCTCTAAACAACTTCTAATGTCTTCCACTGAAGTGGGAGCTATAAATGCAAAACATAGTACACACATTAGGAAATCTAGTCCAGTTGGTACCATATCTTGGTGGTTACAGCATGAACCCCTAAATTGTCTTCCCTGAGATCATGCCTGCCTTTGCTTCTTATTAATCATGTCACCTTGGGAAAATTCTCTCCTGCTCTGTGCCTTAATTTCTCACCTGTAAAATGGATATAAAAACAGATTCCATCCTTAATGTTCTGATGAGGATCAAATGAATTATTATAGTAAAAGTGAACAATGCCTGGTGAGTTAATAAGGCAATGCTGTGTAAGTGTTGTCAGTGATTATTGTGATTATTGGGTCATTGTTATTAAATCAGTGAAAAGTTTCCTGTCCCCTGCCCTCTTTAATAGCCCAAATCTTTCCTGGGGGATGCCAGTATTAACAAGGATCTGTTTTGGTGGAACAGAGGTTGTGGCCAAAGATATATAAATTAATAAAATTTAATCCCAGGTTATGGCGCTTGAACCCAGAATCCTAGTCACCCTAGCCCAAAGGCCCATTAGCCTAGAAGGATGGGTGCCCTCCCTAATCACCTCAGCCTTTGGATTCCTGAAGGCTTTAATGCTCCATTCTTTCATGGAAATGGTAGCAATAAAAAGGAAGTCCCAATGTGGATACTAGAAGGAGGAAAAAAAATACTGCAACCAAAACAAACAGGGGAAAGGTTGAGATTTGCATACTATCCATTTAGTGAAATGAATCTTGGGGTGTTTTCTTTTTTCAGGGTATCATCATCTTTTCTCAGGTCTATTCCAACACATTTTTAACAGATCTTCTCCAATTCATCTTATAATGATTTTAGTTAAGTGTCCCTGGAGCAGGGTTCTCAATTCTGCACATCTGAATTAGCGGGGATGGGGTTTAAAAATAACTGATACACAGAAATTCTGATTTACTTTGTTTGGTGTATGGACAGGACATTAAGATTTTAAAATCTCCTCAAATGCCAGGCACCGTGGCACACACCTATAATCCCAGTATGAGAGGTTGAGGTAGGAGGATCACAAGTTCAAACTAGCCTCAAAAATTTAGTGAGGCCCTAAGTAACTTAGTGAGATCCTTCTCAAAATAAAAAATAATTCTATAATCATGTCAATATAAATTCTATTGGCCAGGTGTATTGGGGCATTTCTGAAATCCGAGGGGCTTGGGAGGCTGAGGCAGGAGGATAGCAAGTTCAAAACCAGCCTCAGTAACTTAGCAATGCCCTAATCAACTTAGTGAGACCCTGTCTCAAAATAAAATATATTTTAGAAAAAGAGCTAGGCATGTGGCTCAGTGGTTAAATGCCCCTGGGTTCAATCCCTAGTATTCCCCCGCCCCCCGCCCAAACCAAAAAAATCTATTGTCATATATAAATGAAAAAAGAACCAATAATAAAAAAAAACTATGACCAACTAAAAAATAAAAATTAAATTAAAATAAAAATTAAAAGGGCTAGGGATGCTGGGGATGTGGCTCAGGGGTTAAGTGCCCCTGGGTTTAATAGCTGGTAACAATAAACAAACAAACAAATAAATAAAGGCAAGCTCCTCAAACATTTCTTCTGTGTGACCAAGTTTGAGAACAACTGCCTAAATGTTATGCAAATCACTGGAGATCTTGTTAAAATGCAGATTCTGGTTTAGTAGTTCCAGAATTACAGTCTGATTGTGTGTTTCTAATGAACTGCCAGGTGATGCAGATTCTGCTTGCCCACAGACCACACTTTAAGTAGCACAAGCTTGGAGAGCATGGTAATATGCTTCCCTTGCTCAATAAAATTGGTGGGTGTGGTGAGGCATGCCTGTAATTCCAGCTACTGGGGGGTGGGGCTGAAGCAGGAGGATTGCAAGTTCAAGTCCAGCCTGGGCAACTTAGCCCCTGTCTCAAAATAAAATGGCTGGGGTCAGTGGTAGAGCACCCTGGGCTCAATCTCCGGTATATATACACATACATAAAATCATAGGCTTCTGCTCGGCACAGTGGCACACTCCTGTAATATCAGAAGTTGGGAAGATGAGGCAGGAGGGTTGCAAGTTCAAAACAGACTCAGAAATTTAGTGAGGCCCTAAGCAACTCAGTGAGACCCTGTCTCTAAATATAATATTAAAAAGGGCTGAGGATTTGGCTCAGTGGTTAAGTGCCACCTGAGTTCAATCCCTGATACAAAAAATATATATATATATCATAGGCTTCCTCTTATCCATGTAAGAAGATGCCCCCACCTGGCATCATAGGTTGGCATCAGAAGCAGTAAATGCCCTCTAACATCAATGGTTCTCAAATGCGACTGATCATCTGAATGACCTGGGCAGGCAGAAAAATCTACAGATTCTTGGATCCCACATCAGACCTAGTAAATTGCAATATTGAAGCTGACATCTGCATAGGGTATTTTGAAAACACTTTCCAAATAGTATGGATGGTCAACAAGCTTTGGGTACTTCAACATGCTTTCAATATAGTTTTTCATTATTCAGTCAACAAACATTAATTGTACATGCACTAGGGAAAAAAGATGAAAACAGTGTTATCCTTACCTTTTAGGAGTTGGCAAGATAAATTACCAAAATGAGAAGATTTAAAATTCCTCACACATAGTTTAACCACATCTGCTAAAGGTCTTCTCTTTTGAAGAATGTGTGGGTCTTCAGTACCCCATCATTGTTCATCCTGATCAAAAGGGCAGACAAACTCCTTACCCCATTGAGCTTCCATAGTTCTCTCTTTGAACTTGCGCCCCTTCTCCTTGGTATTAAAATAGACCCAAAGAAGAGCAAGGATTTGCCCAAAGTGAAATAAAAACAATATTTTATATTTATACGGTGACTTCCACGTCTCTATGGTTCTAAGAACATTACAAATGTAATTTTAAAAAATTCTCTTAATAGCCAGATGTGGTGGTGCACAACTGTAATCTCAGCCACTACGAGGCTGAGGCAGAAGGATCCCAATTCAAGGCTAGCCTCTGCTGGATGAGTGCCCCTGGGTTCTATCCCTGGTACAAAAACAAAACAAAACAAAAAATCCAAACCAAAAAACAAGAACCCTCCCAATTATGAGATAGGTATTATTACTGTCCCTATTCTGTAGACAAGAAAAAGGACAGACAAAAGAACCAAAGGCCGAATTTTCTCTGATGTGCCGATGTTAACTCACAATAAGTGGAGGAGGGGTGATGCCTAGGGAAGAATAGAGTTACTCTGGATTAGACGGAGTGACGGGAGAGGAGGGGTATGGAGTAAGAAGGATAGTAGAATGAATTATTACCTTATGTGCATATTACAACCTGTGTAACTCTACATCATGTACAACCGGAAGAATGAGAAGTTAGTTATACTCCATTTATGTATAATGTGTCAAAATGCATTCTTCTGTCATGTGTAACAAACATAAATTAGAACAAAAATAAATTAAAATGTATTTTTAAAAAAAGAAAAGAAAAGGGAGAGACAGGAAAATAACCTGCCCAAAAGCATTCCCAGCAGGATCTACTCTTAAGCCTATGCTCTATGCCAAGCTTGTGACAGCACTGAAATTAGTATAACTTCTAATTCCTGGGTCTGAGCACCTTCCCGGTACCCAATCGTTCGTGTGCTGTTTCACACCTCAGATTCAAGCATTATGGCAACACTGTGTTGCATCACTCGCAGTACCTAGTGGGGGTGCAACCACTTAGTAGGTGCTCAGTAAATGGTTAGTAGATAGGGTGTGCCTTCGTTGCAAAGGAGGAATGGATGATGTTCTCAACCAACCTACCAGAGCAACAGCCTGCGGGTCTCGCTATCACTAGATCGCCTTCCCTTCCCTTGTCCTAAATAGGAGGACCTATCCAGTTGTCTTTCTCAATGTCCCTGGTCCAGCTGCGACTCTGCGCTCTGTCCTCCCAGCCAGCAGGTGCCCCCAGACCCCCGGCTCCTCCTCCTCCTCCTCCGTCACAGTCTCGTCCTCTCCCCCTCCTTCTGCCGCTTCCTGTTGCCGCGGTACGGGCCCTGGGTTGTGGGCGCCGAGGCGCCGGAGGCTTCCCGGTGCGCTCCGCAGGTAACCGCGCGGGCGAGGCGCCCGGCGGGATGGGTACCGGCTGGCCTCGGGTGCAGGGGTCCCAGCCCGTGCGGCCCGCGGAAGGGACGGAGGCGGGCGGGCGGCAGGGCCGGCCTGGCCTCGGGACGGGAGGGGCTCCTCCTGCCCGTGGGCGCCGGGGCCTCTGCGCCAGGCTCCGGGCGCTCGGCCGGGTGCCGGAATAACGGTCCGCGGCTCCGGGGCTCGGCGCCGGGCGTGGCCGCCGGCGGCAGGCACGGCGGCGCGGGGATGCCACCGCGCTCCTGCCCGGCGCCCGAGGCTCAGCTCGCAGCCAGCCACGCCTGCTCCGAGAACCGGAGCCAAGCGGGCCCGCCCCGCGCCCTCCTCGCCTGCCGGGCCTGGAGCGCCCGCCGCCGCAGAGGAGCCCCGGCTTGCGAGCTGCCGGGGCCATCGAAAGACCCCTGCGTTCATCCGCAATGCTGGCACCCAGACACGCAGCTCCCAAGGTCACAGGGTTGCATCTGCCATTTACAAATATTTCGTTTATTGGAGTGTTTGTAAATAGGCTACTGTTTGCTCTGGTGTGCCAGGGAATTAGGATTCAGAGAAGAGGACTCTAAAAATACTAATCGCCGTGGCCAACTGAGCTGATCCGCATTACTGGCCGGTGACTCTGGCCTTCAAAAGGAAATAAGGGGAACCCTTTTCACTCTGGATACTTTTTTCTGTTCCTTGCTCTGAAAATTGGCCTTTTACAAAATTTGTCTTAGAACTCCATGTCAGAACTGGACTAGAGTTCGCCAGCCCCTCTTTTTTTTCTTTCCTCCCGTTTTTCTTGTTTTGTTTTCGTTTTAGGAAAAACAGTCTCTACAGGTTGAAGTGATTTGCCCACACTCATGCGGCTAGCTTAGGGCAGAGACCCAATGGAACTTAGGTCTTTGATGGACACCTGCTGTTTTCTTGAATGGAAATCTGATTTCAGATGAAAGCTGAACAGAGCTTGACCTTCATGAAGTCCTCTCTGGATAACATTCTTGGGAGTGGCTTGTGTATTGAAGTGTGTTGGTTCACAGATACTATTTCACTTGTCAGAATAGGGTTAAGCACTAAGAGTAGCCACGCAGAAAATTCCTGCTGAGATGAGACAGATACCTGAAATATTTTTTGACTTTTTTATTTGTATTTTCAACAGAGGAGCTAGTGAATATTAATCATGGCATCTCGGTCATTTTGGGATTTTATTTCTGTATGGCCAAATTCACTCAATAGTTGTTCTTGTCCAAATTTATTTCAGTAAAAATTCCAAAGTGTAACTTCATGATTTTGTTTCACTTTTTGAACTGAATTATTGCCTTACAGGTATTTTTATATCTCAATAAAAACTCCTCTTGTACCTCAATATCCTCTTGTTTCCCTGGTGGTTGAGTTGGATTTCAGAACAGACTAGAACTTGGATTTTTTTTCTCCCTTCCAGGATGTCTGGACTCTTTGTTCAGTTCTATGTTTGTTTACCTCAAGTTTTGATTTTCACTGATAAACCTATGACCCAAATCCAAACCTCAGCTGAATGTAGTTTCAGCTTAAAACCACATGAAACTGCCACGTGTCATGTGACTTATAGCAGAGACCAAAGTGTGTTGTGCTTTTTCACAAGAGCTATGCACTGAGATTTTTGATATGTGAAGATACCAGATACATGTGCTGTATTTTCTGGATATTATTGTCCAAGGTTGGTCATCACTAGAGGGTTATTGTTGACATTTGCTCATTATAATATGTTGTTATAGTCAGCATTTGTGTCACTGTGGCTAAAATACTTGACAAGAACAACTTAGAGGGGAAAAAATGTATTTGGCTCATGGTATTGGAAATCTTAATCCATAGATGGTTTGACTCCATTGTTTTGGATCCAAGATGAGGAAGAACATCATGGGGAAGGGTGCAACAGAGGGCAACCCGGAAGCAGAGACAAAGAAAGGGATCATTGTGAAGATGCACCCTTCCAGGGCACGCCCCCAGTGACCCATGTCTTCTAGCCATGTCCCAGCTGCCTACCGTCACCACCTATTTAGTCCATTCCGACTAGGATGGACTGATTAGGTTACAGCTCTCACAATTCAATCATTTCACCTCTGATCATTCCTGCATTAACACAGGAGCTTTGGGGGGACATCTCCTATACAAACCACAATATATATTAGACTCAGAATGCAGTTCCTGGTTTCATTTACGGTTTTCACCAGTGGCCAACATGTTATCTCTAAGGACCCTGGAGTGGTACATACAGCCATACTGCAATAGAAGAATCTAGGATATGTAGATAAGAAAGAAGTGTTTCAGCCCAGGCACTGCTTTTGTACTCTTCAACCGTAGTAACGAGGACCTTTATAGAAAACACCCCAGTGCTGTTTTCTTAGGGTGCATCGTTGTTCTCTGGTTTTGGTCTTCTCGTCATAGGATGGCAGTAGCTCTGTGTCTGAAGGTGCTGTGCAGCCTGTGTGGCTGGCTCTCGCTCTATACATCTTTCTGTCACCTGAATAAGCACCGAAGCTATGAGTGGAGCTGCCGGCTGGTGACCTTCACCCATGGAGTCCTTTCTATAGTCCTTTCAGCTTATATTGGCTTCATCGATGGTCCTTGGCCTTTTACCCACCCAGGTAGGTAGAAGGACATTAGGGATCTTACCATAAGGATTCATGATTGGGGGGGGGGTAGTTTTAGAGGAATGGGACTTTTAAAAAGAATTTGTATAATGTTGAAGAATAATTCCCATTTCAATTTGTATTGCAGTCTTCTTTCTTCAATGCTATCTGTGATTGTATGTCATTTATTGCTTCTGGTTTTCAGAACTGTCTACTTGGAAAACAAATTTTAGATTGCTTGTTACCATTTAATCATTCAGAAGTATGCAAAACATGAAGCCAACGTCAACATCTTCCAGCACTCCAAATTGATACAAATGGAACTGTGTTACACATATTAACTACTTTGGCAACCTGCCAGTTTACTCCAACATCATCTTTCCATGAATATTTGAAGGACATCATCTTTCCATGGCTATGTATATAGATCTTCCTTATCCTTTCTAATTGGTACATAAAGCTGGGTGCAATGGCACAAGCCTGTAAACCTAGTGACTTATGAGGCTGAAGCAGGACAATCACAAGTTCAAGGCCCAACCTGAGTAACTTAGTGAGACCCTGTCTCAAAATTTTAAAAATGTTTAAAAAGGCTCAGTGGTAGAATGTTCCTGGTTTCAAGCCCAAGTACCACAAACTAATGGGTACATAATAGAGTACTGTATGAATTTACCATAACAGATTCAACCAATGTCTCATTATTAGGGTCACCTGTATTCTTTTTATAACTTATGGACATATAAGTGTTACTTCCTTAGAATACAAAAATTATTCCTCCTTGTATCAGTTGGCTGCCATAACAAAATACCAGACTGGGTGGCTTAAACAACAGAAATTTATTTCTAACAATTCTGGAGGCTGGAAGTCTAAGATCAAGGCATTGGAAGGTGTGTTGGTTTCTTCTGAGGCCTCTCCTTGGCTTATAGATGGCTGCCCTCTCACTGTGTTCGCCCATGGTCACCCCTCTGTTGGTGTGTGTGTCCTAATCTCTTATAAAGACATCAATCATAATGGATTAGGGACCAACCAGATGACCCTATTTAAACTTAGTTACCTTCTTTAAGGTCCTGTCTCCAAATATTGTCACATTTTGAGGTACAGGGGGCTAGGGCTTCAATATAAGAATTTGAGGGGAGGGATACAATTCAACCCATAACTCTCCTGGAATATACTTTTTTTTCCATTTTTAAAATTTGTACTACTTAGTTATACATGACAGCAGAATGCATTTCAATTCATTTTACACAAATAGAGCCACAACATTTCAATTATTTGGTTGTACATGATGTATAGTTGCCCCGTTTGTGTGATCATATATGTACCTAGGATAATGATGTCCATCGCATTCCACCATCTTTCCTGCCCCATACCCACTCCTCTTTCCACCCTCCCCTTTGCCCAATCTAAAGTTCCTCCATTCTTCCCATGTTGGAATATGATTTTTTAAAAAATTCCCTAGATTGTTTTTTTAAAAACTTCTTTAGATTCCCAAATTGAGTGTCTGAGTTTTCCCCAAATCTGTCAAATTGAGGTGAAAGTTTTTTTTAAATACTTCTACTTTATTTATTATTAATTTTTATGTGGTGCTGAGGATCAAAACCAGTGCCTCACATGTGCTAGGCGAGTGCTCTACCACTGAGCCATAACCCTAGTTCCGTGAAAGTGTTTTTGAAGCTTTGTTTTATGTAATTGTTTTTAATGGTTCCAAGCATATCAGATTCTTGCACCCTATGTGCTTGGACATGGAAACATCTTAACTTTTTGGGTTCTCTCCAGAGTCTACTTTCAAGGTGGGTTAGTGCTGCCAGTATCCAATAACTTAATCTATTAAGTTAAGAAATTTATCTGACATTTAGGACAGAATGATCCAAGTGTGGAAACAGATATTTAGCTGATTAAAGAAAAGAGGAAAGCCAGGCATAGTGGGCCTTTGCCTGTAATCCCAACAACTCAGGAGGCTGAGGCAGGAGGGTCACAACTTTGAAGCCAGCCTCAGCAACTTAGTGAGGCCCTAAGCAACTGAGACCCTGTCTCAAAATAAAAAATAAAAAGGGCTAGGGAACCTAGCTCAGTGGTAAAGTTCCCCTGGGTTCAATCCCCAGTACTAATTTTTTTTAAATTTTAAATTAACAAAAAAAAAAGAAGAAAGGGGAAAAAATCCTTACTGATTTAAATTGAAAGAATATGACTTGATTTTATGCTGTTCCATTGAAAGAACACTGAGATTATTGCCTGTGCTTGAATCACTCATTGTTCTGATTCATTAGAACGGCATTTTCTGGGGCCAACATCATTTAGTTTGATAAAGATCAAGGTTTTAGATTTTAGTCTTGTTGTTATCATCCAAAAGCTTGTACCTGCCACAATTTTTGTATCCTTCAGTGATTCTGTAAGGTTTGAAAGAACAATGTAGGATCCCTGGGCAAGATGGTACAATCCCCAATTACTCAATTTGCTTTTGTTTTGGTTTGTTTCAGGCTTACCCAACACACCTCTCCAAGTTCACGTTCTCTGTCTCACCTTGGGGTACTTCATTTTCGACTTGGGCTGGTGCATCTACTTCCAGTCTGAGGGTGCCCTGATGCTGGCTCACCACACACTGAGTATCTTGGGCATCATTATGGCCCTGGTGCTTGGGGAGTCGGGCACAGAAGTCAATGCAGTCCTCTTTGGAAGTGAGATCACCAACCCCTTGCTCCAGATACGCTGGTTTCTCCGTGAAACAGGACATTATCACAGTTTCACTGGAGATGTGGTGGACTTCCTCTTTGTGGCTCTGTTCACCGGAGTAAGGATTGGTGTAGGAGCTCACCTGCTCTTTTGTGAAATGGTCTCACCCACACCCAAGTGGTTTGTGAAAGTTGGGGGAGTAGCAATGTATGCTGTGTCTTGGTGTTTTATGTTTAGCATTTGGCGCTTTGCATGGAAGAAAAGCATCAAGAAGTACCATGCCTGGAGAAGCAGGCGGAGTGAGGATCGGCAGCTAAAACACAATGGACATCTCAAAACACACTAGCCAAGGCTTGCTTCAGATAACAGATTGGATTGAGTCAGCCATGGGAACTGGGTCTGAAATCTGGCTCTTGTGGAATCATGTTCATAACAAATTTAGGTTTCAAAAAAGGGCTAAATTTATTGATCACTTTTGGTCAGTCTTCAAGCCACGCAGATACAATATTAAAACAGTAACTTCTACAATGGCACAGTTGTGGAAAGTGAGAATCCTCAGTGATTGCTGGGAAGATGGCAGGACCACCAGGTGAGAACTACTGATATTTTCAAAATATAGTGATCCTGGGTCCTCTTGTCCCTGGGAAGCTTGATATTCAGACAGCTTTGAAAGAAACTGGAAAAAGTTTAGTGCTGTTTCTTGATCCTTTGGGAATTTCTTCAGCATCTACTTATTTCTGCTTTTCATGTAGCCATTTATTTGAGTTCATTCCATATACTATAAAATGAGGGACTTTCAGAAGAGATGTACATTTGGTATTCTGAGCACTGGAACAGGATCACTGGATTAGATCTGCTTAAATAAAGGGTGATAAGAGTGAGTGAAACTGGCAGTGGTAGGTGATCACTTCCTGAACCTCTCTGTGCCCACTGTGTTGATGGTCCCCAAGACCACCCCCTGGGTTCCATAATTCACTAGGAGGATTCAGGGCTCAACATATAGTCTCATAACTTTAATTTATGATAGTGAAAGGATGCAAAGAAAAATTATCAAAGGGAAAAGGCACCTGAGGCCAAGTCTAAGGGAAACCAGATACAAACTTCTAGAGTCTTCTTCCATTTGGATCACACAGGGTGTGCTTAATTCTTCTAGCAATGTTTTGTGACAACATGTGAAAAATATTGCCTAACAGGGAAAGTTATTAAAGACTTGGTGCCTAAGATTTCTACTAGGGACAGGTCATATAGGCAGCCTCTTGGCATGCAGCAAGAGTCAAGATTCCTAAAAGGAAAGCAGCATTCAGCACAAGCCCTGTTGTTTACACAAAAAAATTAGGGACAATGAGCTGGTCTTTTAAAATTTTTGGTACTAAAGATGGAACCCAGGAGCTCTTTTCCATTGAGCTACATCTCTAGCCCTTCTTATTTTGAGATAGATTCTTGTTAAATTGCTGAAGGTCTTGCTAAGTTGCTGAGGCTGGCCTCAAATTTGTGATACTCCTGCCTCAGTCTCTTCAATCATTGGGATAATAGGCATGTGTCACCATGCCCAGCTGAGCCAGGCTTATCAGTGAATGGTGACAGCCCTTCCATAATCTAAGTTCCCAGAAGCCCAAGGGCCAACCTTGCAGGCCTTTCCAAGGAGAGCAGGTTAGGTCTTTTACATTAATTTTTTTTTTTTTTTGCACAAAACTCATAGAGCCAGAGCTTTGGATATGAGATGAATGAGGTGTGGGTAGATTTACTGAGTCCTGTTGTACGGGTTTTGCCCACCAGGAAAACTATGCCAGTTCTCAGGGCTTTTGTGCATTAATCTCCTAGGCATGAGAGGCCATGACTAAATTCCATAGGGATTTACCATGTGGATTCCACTGTGCTTGAGATGGGAGTTCAGGTTTCAGCTCTGCTGTACATGTTGCAAACTAGAACCAAAGACTTTTTAACGTGTGGCCTCAGGGTGATAAGGCTAATTTCTTTTCTTTTTTGCATTTCAGGTACATTCCCTTTTAGTACTCTTACTACTTATTCTCCTTTTTCTAAAACTGGTGCCAATCTCTAAGGCCAAACTAAAATGATGAGGCCAGTCTCAGAAGGGAAAACAATTTTTTTAGTATGGTAATCTTTAATCTCACATAGGAGGAACATGAATACAAACTTAGAACAAGAGGTTAGGAATCAAGAATTTCTGAGTGTATTTTAATTGATTTTGCTGTTCTCTTGCCAGATCATTTAAGCATGTCACTTGTCTACTCTTGTCCTCAGTTTAAACCCTGTGTGAATGAATGAAATATCCTGTTCTGTATTTCATAGAGATATTATGTGGCATTTTGTTAATGGAGGGCTTTTATGAAAAAGATGAAGTATTATTTATTTATTTTTAAGTATTATTTATTTATTTTTACCATTTTATTTAGACCAATGGTGATTGGTTAGATCAGTTGGTGAGTAAGCAAATGGTGCTACTGAAGTCAAGGTCAGCAGGAAGTGTTAATCCCTGGCCACTGGAGATACTAACCTAACAAGTGGTCTTAAAAATGAATATCACTGGCTACAGAAACCAGGCACGAAGGAATGGCCAGAACTGCATAAAGTTATTACTGCAAAGGAAAAAGTAACTTTGAAGGCACGTTAAAACAACTGTTATTTAGCTAAAGAGTTTTGCTGGGCATTGAAATAATCTAACAGATAGCATCTCCACCTCTTTATGATTAGTATCCCTAAAACGCTGGTGAGCTTTTTTCCAGCAAAATTGTGGGCAAAGTAGGATGTGGGGAATGCTGATTTCAGCAACAGCCTAGCAGAAAAGAGTGGCTTGGCGCATGAACTTAAAAAAAAGAAAAAGCTGGCTCTCGAATTTTGGCACTCTGCAACCTGTTCCATACCAGACAAATGAACAGGATTAATCTGGTACCAGTTCTTTTCTCCCTTACTGGTCAGAAGTAAAGGCATTGCAGATCTTGCCGTTGGGGTACTTTCATGGGAACATGTAGGTTTTGTTTTTGTTTTATAATGAGAAATCTGAATACATGCTGTGGGTTGATCCCTCATTTCAGCTTTTCTTGGTGTTGTGCTAATAACTAAAGAAATTTCTCTGGGAGAAAAACGTGAAATGAAGATGACTCAGCAGTTAAGATGTTGAGTTTTTTCACCACAGGTAGATGAAGGGCTAATTACCTGTGGTCTGGCCTGACAAAATGAAGTACTCATTTGCATTTGGATTACTATGTAATAATAGCTAACCCTGCTCAAGAAGGATTTATATTTCGATAAGATTTGTACTAAATTTTATAAAAAATAAAATAACATTTTATAAATCCAGAGTCTGACCTTATATCTTTGTTGGGGTTTTGCCAAAAAGTTACAAAAATAAAAATTAAAAAGAGGAAAGAAGCTGCAGTAGTTGCCTTTGACTTGTAGAAATGTTGATTCCTATTCATACTTGTGAAATATCTCTAATCTGGTGTTTAGCATTAATCATTCCTACAATATTTCTATTTTGGAGAGAGGTAACAATCAACAAACAGAAAATAGTTTGCCAAAAGAGGAAGAACTTAATTCTTTCTAGTTCTGCCACCTGTTTGGGCACTTCCCTCAATATGATGATGTTGAATGGGTTCCTGAAGACAGGGCTTCTGGCTGTCTCAAGGACTGAACTTCCAGGGCCTACAACAGTCCTTGACACGTAGTAGGTACTTAATAAGCATGCTAAAAACTGGATGAAATAATGGGGATGGGGTTCAGAATAACTCCCACTGGAAAAACCTCTCAAAGAGTCTGACCAGTGGTCTGGGTTACCAGTATCACTTTTCTAGGCATAAGACTCTAACCTAAGGGAGGGTATTCTATGTGGGCCAGCTTGACTCTTCTGAAGACTTTCCACACACACCCCCTTTAAAACAGTGGTGCTACCAACAGCTGTGATTTGTTGCTTTTATCACTAGTGTTTTGTGGGTGACTATAGAGGTTTTCATTATTAAAAAAAAAAGTCTAGTTCTGGAATGAATAACCATTAGTTATTCAATTCTTTGCTTACCATCTTCTGAAGCTTTCCCACAGCCTTCTTTGCTCACAGCTAGAACCTTAGGTCTGTTAAGTTTGGAAGGATCTTGAGAGCCCCTTGCCAAGAGGTTTTGTATGCAAGGAAGAGAAGGTGAATTAGGAAACTTTCCCAGTTTGTTTTATTCCTGAAGCTTAAGTACTGAGGCACACTTGAATGGAAGATGGGAACTCATTTTTAAAATGCATTTGATGAGTCATGGAGTCCAATTCATTTGATACTTACATTGTAACATTATTAGAATAAGGGAAAATAAGACAGCACATTTATGGACATTTTATTAAGATTGGGGATAAGGTATGTATTTTGCTCACCGTATACAGATGAATGGTGAACTCATACCAGTTATGCATATAGAAACAATTTAACTGGGAGTCTCCAGAATAGTATTGTCATGTTGGGATGCACCAGCAGGTGGCAATGTGTCCAGGTCATCATAGGAAAGTGGCCTGGAACCCTAATCTGCTTCTATTCTTTCCAAAAATAAACATTACAAAATTAGCTGGCTGTGCCCTGAACTTGAAAAAAAAAAAAAATCCAGCAAAAAGAGTCATGATTGGCTTCTGTTTATCTTTTTTTCTCTCACCCATTTCGAACGTCAGCTTGAGCTCATGCATCTATTCAGGGATAATGATCCTTTCATGAACTGTTATGGAATCACTTTTAGAAACAGCATTGTTAAGAGGTAATTGTTTCCTCTCTCCACATCCACTGTTTATTAGACAGGATTTCCACAAAATGGCTGAAAGTCTCTTACCACCGACGCAGGTTTAAGCTTAGAAGTCAGAAAAGAGTTGATAAAAGAGATAGCTACTTTACAAGTTCACAGGCAGAATTGGAGAACTATATTGTATGTGGTACTCCAATTGTTACAATACTGAATTATTCCATCATAAAAACTAGATAGCTATCTAAATGTGTCTACCCTGTGAAAAAAGAAACCAGAAAAATAATTAGGAATTCTTCAGGGAGAACCGGATGGTATTTACTGGATACTTAGACTTTATTTTCTTCTCCTATCTCTTTCTACAACAAGCCTGTTAAATCGCTATGAAAAGCACCATGCTTCCTCAATTTGGCAAATAATACACTTCGTTTTGCCAAAAGGCAAAACAGTCTAAAAGCAATATTTATACCAAGAAACGCTGGCCCCAGTCCCCAAATCCTTTCTGGCCGGCCCCTCGGGCCTCCCTTTTCCACTCCAGCCCTGGCAGCCACGGCTTGTGCGCGACGGCCCCCTCTTGGAGGAGGCGGCCAGCAGGTGCCCCAGGTGAGCGGTCATCGCCAAAACTTGTCTACGCTGGGGTTTGTACCATGAGAGAGGGAGGCTGTCCAGGCACCCGGACCAGAGCTCGCGTCCAGCAGTCAAAAGCATTTGATACATGTTGTCAGGAAATATGAACAAGTACATTCCCCTTAGGAATAAAAGTTTCCAGGACAAGGGGGGCGGGTAATACCAAAGACCCTACATCGTGAATTCCTTGGGATTGGAGGGAATGCTCCTTGAAGGTCCCGGGTTAAAGCCACATTCAAAGGTGCACACTCCGAACACTCAGGGGACCCGGGGAGGCGGGGGCGCCCCGGGTGGGATTCCCAGGACCGGTGGGCGGCCACTTCACTAGGGTCCGCAGAACTACTTTTTCGCTCCCTCGAACATGGCTCGGCGGAGGCGTCCGCGCGGGGGCGGCGCGATCCCGAGACAGCGCGCGGGCAGCGGGTGCGGGGCGCGGGCGGCGCGGCGGAGGGATCCCGGTGAGGCGGCTTCCCGAAGTCAGAGGGGAGGAGGTCCAAAAAGTCGGGGGGAGGGGACGAGCTCGCTCCCTAGCTTGTTCGCGCTGGACGCGCCGGGGCCGGGAAAGACAGAACCGGAACCGGAACCCGCGCGCGCTCGTAATTGTCGCGCGGCCCCCACTGCCGGCGGCCTCCTCCGCCCTCTGCGCGCGCTCCCGTGAGGGCCCCCAGGACCCGGCGAGCCGGCCGTGCGCTGGGACTGCTGCCGTCGCCGTCTCTCCTGGGCCGGGGCTTCCAGGCCGGGCCGGACGGGGACCTCTAGCACCTCGCGGGAACCGCCGCCTACTGGAGTGTCGGGGAGGAGCCGCCGACTCCTGTGCCGACAGCGGAAGAGTCCGGGCCTTAAAGGAATGGGGAGCAGCCTGCCCCGCTGAGAGACCCGGTCCCTGTCACCTCCGCCTGCGGGACCCCCTCCCCCAAGCACCCGCGGCTCGTCCCAGCGCCCGGAGCCTGGTGGGGGCGGCGAGGAGGACCAGAGGGGCCCCGGGCCCGGGGACATGGGGCGGCGTGAGCTCGGCGCGGGACGGCCCGAGACTCGGCGGAGTGTGCGGCCGCGAGCCGCCGGCAGCCCCAGATAGAGAGTCGGGACCAGAGGGCCCGGCCCTGCCGCCGCTGGCAGTTCGAGGCCCGGCGATTCCGGAGCGGGAGCCGACGCCCGTCCCTGAGCCGATCCACCCCAGCCCCGGAGGGATTCTCGGGTCCCCTCCCCACGGCTCGCGGACTTCCCTCTGTGACGAAGTTCCCCCCGTCCCTTCTGGAGGATTTTATCGCTCGCTCTAGGACTGCCTTCTGGCTGACTCTCTGAGTTTGTTTTGGGAGATAACCTGTTTTGCTCCAACTCGCATTCCCTTTCCTTGACCCCCATCAATCGGATGTTCTAGATGACTGAATGGAGTTTTGAGTTGGACTTTTGTGTCCCTGCCGGAATTGGGCCTGATCCTAGAGCACGGGGGGTAGGGTGGAGGTGTTACTGTAAAATGCAAGTTGGATAAAAGGAGGACCTCTCGCCAAGGGTCCCAATGAGTGGCACACAGTCGACTATCACCGACAGGTGGGTATGAATTCCTCCTTTGCTCCTGGATTTGGCCCGATTCAATAGGAGTCAGTGATTGCAGATTGCCTTTGGCCGGTGAAGTTGACAGGCGTAGGAAAAAGGGTTGTTTCGGAGCTGTGCAATGAGTCTAAGGTTTCTGCCAAGTTATCCGGTTGATTGAATTTGGAAATGTAGTGCTTTTTCGAGAGAAACTTTCCCCAGAGAAGAGGTAGGGAAAACCATGATTGTGTGTTTCTGTCCGTAGTGTGCATTAGAATTCTGTATCCATCTTGAAGCAAGAGGAAGGTCATTTTGGGTGAAGGTCAGTTCCTGAAGTCGTTGGATGTTGGTGCACCATTGGATTTACTCTTTAGACATTGTTACGCTTTTTGAAATTTCTATTCTTGAACTTAATTTTCAGCCTGCTGCTTGGTGATTTGCGAACTTGATCTCTTTAAAGTGTTGACCTGAAGTGTTTAATTATTAATTGTCTAATAATTTTCCAGAATGTTGACATTGCCAGTAAATCAAAGACTCTTGCTGGAGGCAGTATTCAGGAGCTGAAAGAAATGAGGGAAAACTGTGGGACTTGCGTTGAATTATGTATTTTCATATTTCATCTCCCCAAAACACTAGGTTTAAGGGATGGAAACCCTAAGCAAGGTGCAAGCATGGCAAGTGGATTTTGTTTACTTACCAGTGTTGCACGATGGTGTGTGGACTGCGTGGTTGAACCAGGAGTTCCCTTAGTCTTTAAGAGTTAATCCTAAATTAAGCGATAAAAGCATATTACTTCCTTTACCACATTTTGTTTCTGAATTTAACTAGGACTGTATTACTCCCAAATTTCAGTCAGCTCACTTTAAAGTCAGCCTTCAAACTATGATATCATAAAAGTAGATCAATTGGAATCGAAAGGCAAATCTCAAATGAAGAGTGCAGCAATAGTGCTCTTTCAGAAAGTAGTTTAATTTTCTAATAAGAGAGTTTCACCCAATTGTAAGACTCATTTGTTGATTTTAAAAGGGCCAAATTCCATTATCATACCATAACAGCTACTCTAGAAACAGAACTTCCTCTTCCTGTTGATGCTTTGCAGTGTCACATGAATGTTCACCTAAAAGATTCCATTAAATATTTAAGCTATTTATGTTTATCCATTGCATAGTTTGTTAAGTGGGCTTTCATTTTCAGTGAGCAAATTTTTAATTTTTCTGAGAATACACTTCACATGAGTAGTGTATTCTTGTTTTCTTCTGGTTATCCCTTTCAGGGTGTTTTGCTTCTGAGAAATCACTTTCATGGGTGTGTGGATAATTGTTTTCCTGGTCCATTCAATTCTTACCCTTTTTGTTGGACCTGTAGACAAGAGGTCTTACTAGGAACTCCGTATTGTTCATTTTCATTGAGGTGCTGGGTGTTTAATTTGTAGAAATAGAACATAGGGTCACCAACTCATTCCATACAAAAGTCACTTAAAAGTCCCCAAGAAATGATTTTTCTTCAGCTTTGCTTCTCATTTTTTATTTTTGGAAATAAAATCTTGGGATTTGTGTGCTTTTTTTTGTAATTTAGATAGCATAATGATATTTAATAAGCATACAATTACTGAAAGCCTGTTCTTTGCCAGACATTGGGCTAGGACAAAAGATGATTATTTTAAGATTAATCAATCTTAAATTGTTTTGAGGATTAACGGTAGTTCAGGTGCTGCTTAATGACAATTTTTATTTTTAAATTTCTAAAAATTTTTATTTATTTTTTTGGTACTGGGGATGGAACCCAGGGATGCTTAGCCACTGAGCCACATCCCCAGCCCTTTTTAGTTTTTATTTTGAGATAGGGTCTCGCTGAGTTGCTTAGGCCTCACCAAGTTGCTGAGGCTGGCTTGAACTTGCAGTCCTCTTGCCTCAGCCTCCTGAGTCACTGGGATTACAGATGTGCACCACTGTGCCTGGCTTATTTTTTAAAACTTTTTTTTTTAGTACTGGAGATTGAACCCAGGGGCACTTTACCACTAAGCTATTTCCTCAGTTCTTTTTGTTTTTTATTTTGAGACAGGATCTCATTGAGTTGCTGAAGGTCTTACAGAATTGCTAAGGCTGGCCTCCAATTTCCAATCCTCCTGCCTCAGCCTCCTGAGTCACTGGGTTACAGGCTTGTGCCACTGTATGGCCTTTAACATATTTTTTTAAAAAACTGCTTAATTTTGCTGAGACCTGTTCCTTAGGAATTTATTACTGATATTTTAAAAATGAGAATTATTATAACTTGTCCTTTAAACATACCTTATTGCTTTATTCTATAAATATAAAGCAGCCATTTCTCTTTGAGTTGTCCCTGATTTGAATATATATTGAGGTGAAATCTGGAGGTAATGGTTTTAGTATTATTTCTATGCCAGGGTGCAACAAAGTTACAGATATAGAATAATTTCTAGCTTCCTCTCAACCTTACCTATTTTTTTCTTTTTTCTTTTCTAACTATCTGACTTTAATTTATGTGGGGTGTATTTTACCGGTTCTGGGACTATTGGCAAATTAATAGTGCCAGTGTAGCTTTTTAGAGATCCTTTCAAGTTTGAAGTACTCTATGTGGTATGGCTTTGTTCTGTGGAGTGTACAGAACCACCAGGCCAGCTGTGTGAGTTGGAGTTCTTTCATTGTGGTGCTTCTGACTACAGAGTCTGTCTGTCCTCAGTTGAAATCAGACTAGCTGGTTTTGGGCGTTGTTCTGTTTTGCAGTTTGTGGCAGGCGACACATGGCTGAACAAGATAAGAAGGGTTTTATTCTTGTGTTAGGGACGTGCTTGGGCTGGGATGGAATTCAGCTATGTTTAGTCTCTGATTGGTCACTTTGGATACTTAGAACTCTGTTACATCCTGTTATTATTTTGCAGTTAAATTAACACATTCATTTGCTCCCTCCTTCTCCCCTTTTTCTTTTACTCTTCAATCCCCACTTATTTTTTTTTTTAAACTTAAAAAACTCAAACTACATTCATGGTAGCTATTGTTTCTATGTGGTATATCTGAGTAGCTTTAAGAAAACAAAAAACAAAAAAAACTAGAGCCGGGTGCGGTGGCTCAAGCCTGTAATCTCAGCATTTAGGGAGGCTGAGACAGGAGAATCGCGAGTTCAAAGCCAGCCTCAGCAACCGCGAGGCGCTAAGCAACTCAGTGAGACCCTGTCTCTACATAAAACACAAAATAGGGCTGGAGATGTGGCTCAGTGGTCAAGTGCCCTAAGTTCTATCTCCAGTACAAAACAAAAACAAAAAAAACTAGGACTGAGGATGTAGCTCAGTGGATGAGTGCTTGCCTATGATGTACAAAGCTCTGGGTTCAGTTCCCAGTACCACCAACAAAACAAACAAAAAAACCAAAAAAAAGTAAGTCATTGATGTATGTATATGTTTTGGTCGTTTGCTTTGTAACTTCTATGAAACCAGTAGACTCTAGTTTTCAGTGTTTAGAATGAGCCCTTGAAAAGTGATAGAAATGTCTGATTGCTGGTTTTCAGTCTGCATTAGTTGCTGCATTCAGACTTAAAATATATCCTAATTGTTTCTAATCTTCCTGCTTGCCTTTCTTCTATCCCTGAGAGCTTAGCCATGCTATGATAATTAGAGTTTCTTTTGAGGGATAAAGAGGAGAGAATTCTCTTTCAGTGGACTTAGTAAATGATTTCATGACAGATTCCATACCTGAATTTTCAAGTACAGGACAGGTAGGAAAGTTATAAGGCTCCTCCTTGAAATAAATGGATCTTTGTTTTGTCTGTGACTTATGGATTTTTTTTTGTTTTTGATTTATAGATAAAGGTTTTTGATTGTAATGGAATTTTCTTAACATTGACTTCAGCTTTAAGTTTGTTTAACTCAAGCAGACTTTTTTTTTATGTTTATTTTTTAGTTGTAGGTGACAGAATATCTTTATTTTATTTTTATGTGGTGCTGAGGATCGAACCCAGTGCCTTATGCGTGCTAGGTGAGCACGCTACCACTGCGCCATAATCCCAGCCCCTCAAGCAGACTTTTAACATGAATGTGGAGGCCTGTAACTTTATTGCATCATTCAGTAATTAGCATTTTTATTCAGGATACTTTTTCTGCCAAAGTTGCCATATAATAATACTTTTGGTAAAAAAAAAATTCATATTTGTCTGCTATATTTAAGGTTGTATGAGTCTGCAAGGTGAAATTACTTGTAACATTTTGTTGTAAAGCCAGTCAGTTGATTAATACAAAATTGAAATAGGGGATGAGGATTTTATTTTTTATTTTTATGTTCTTTTGGTACTAGGGATTGAAACCACGAGTGCATTACTAGGGAGCCACATCCTCTGCCTTTAAAAACATTTTTAAATTTTTTTTTTTTATTTTAAGACACGATGTGGCTATGTTGCTTAGGGTCTAAGTTGTTGAGGCTGCCCTCAAACTTGCCAACCTCAAGCTTGAGATCCTCTAGCTTCAACCTCCTTAGTTGCTGGGATTACAAGCATGTACTACCATGTTGAGCCTACATTATTTTATTGTTGTATTTTCTTTTAGTTCAATATAAAATATTGATTCATATAGTTACGCGATAGTGGATCCACTTGTACATTTTTCTATGAGTCAACATGTAGAGTACAAAGCATATTTTAAAAAAGTATTAAGCCATGTAGTATTAAGCCGAATAGCATACTTTAAAGATATTTGTATCTGAGTTGACCAGAGAAATTTTATTTGAAATCATTACAAAACTATGTTAACCTGGTGATATCACTTAATCACTTTGGTGGTTCCCAGTTGTCAACACATAGTCTATAATATTGAGTAGACATGTAGGTGTATTTTTATTTTTTTTTAAACTAAGTTTGAGTTTTCAATTTAAAAAATAAAGTTTGAGGCAGATGTTCATGGAACCTATAAATAGTGGATTTTACATATTCTGTGAGCAAACAATTGGAAAAAAATCTTTGAGTATACATACGTGATTGTCATGGGTCACAGAAATAGCAGGATATTTGAATGTTTCTCCAGAGGCAATTTGAGGCATTCTTCTGCAGCTATTATTTTTTATCTTATTATAGATACTTATTACTGGCTAGAGGTCTTGCTCAGTGGTAGAGTGCTTGGGTAATGTGCAGGAGGCTCTGGATTCTATCCTCAGGACCACCAAAAAAAAAAAAAAAAAAAAAAAAAATTTAACATGTAATTGCTTATCTCCTAGAAAGTGGCCTGCCACATTTTCAGGAACAGAAAGCTTAACTTAATTTGGTCTCATCTGTTAAAACTTTGTTTTGATGATGTTTCAAAGTTTAATTTGAAGACATGCTCCTTTCCTTTTAGTATTTAGGAGTCTTCAAAATAGGGTCATTTAAATAGAAATCTTAAAACCAATAAAATTATAATTTATTTTTTTTTGTTTTGAAAATACTCTCATATATTTAATGATATCCTATGATATTGTAATTTTTTTTCTTAGCATTTACAATATTTTCATTTCCGTATAGGGCAGATCTCATGTTTGTCATTTACTCAGTAAGGCAACATGGAGTTTAAAACGACGTTACAAAAGTACAGGCCCAAGATTTTAACCTAGATTGTCTGACTTTCAAGTTCCTCATTTTTTATTTTAAATTGTTGTATTTTTATGTGTATTATTTTTCTGTTCTGTTTTAGTTACTTTCCAACCTCACCAACCTCACTTAGATTTTTCTCTTGTAGGATGCTTTCTTTCTAGTACCTTATCTATACTAACTTTAAAATATCTCTAGAGGGTAAAGGTCTATCACTTCCTCAGGAGACTGTACAGCAAACTGATAGGTCTTAGGAAGATTTTCCTGATTTTTTAAATTTGTTTTGGTACTAGGGATTGAACCCAGGGGCACTTAACCACTGAGCCACATCCCCAGGCCTTTTTATTTTTTATTTTGAGACAGGGTAGGTTTCCCAGGGCTTTGCTAAGTTGCTGGGGCTGTCTTTGAACTTGTGATTCTCCTGTCTCAGCCTCCTGAGTCCCTGAGATTATGGTTGTGTGTCACCATGCCAGCTTAAACTTAACTTTTGGGTTGTTCTGTTACTTATATGTTCTTGCTATTCCAAGATACATGATACTCTCTTCCTATTTAATGTTTATATGACTAAATGTTTCAGACTGTTATTCACCACTATTGCCATTCCCCTACCTTCCTTATTTTTTTGCTTAGCTACATCGTATGTTTTTTGTGGATTCATTGTCTAAAAATCAACCTGTCTCTTAATATTTTATTGGCTTTCTCCAATTGCTTTCCTAGTACAATTTTTTCTTTAGTTTCCCTCCTAGTACAAAATATGATATTCTGTATATTATCTTGACCCATATTTTAGAGAAGCAGGTTCCAGCTTTAGTTTTACGGTGATTCAGGAGGTCTTTGATTCAGGCATAACCCCAAATTACAGGTTATTTATTTTAATTTTTATTTCATTTCATTTGCAATGCTAAGGATTGAACCCAGAGCCTCACACATCCTAGGCAAGGACTCTACCATCGAGCCACATCCTCAGCCACACTTTTGTTTCAGGTAGTTTTCAGAATGAATATGAAGTGTACCAATCAAATGAAACAAACATATAAATAGTATAATTACCAAGTCAACTAAACAATTACTGACATCATAGATGTCTTCTTCCCAAATGTATTCTTCCAAATAAATGCCCTTAATGTAACAGATGTTTTAATTATATGATAAAAAAGTAGAGTACAGGGGCTGACTTGTGGCTCAGTGGTAGAGCCTTTGCCTGGCATGTGTGAGGCACTGGGTTTGATTCTCAGCACCACATATAAATAAAATATTGTGACCATCTACAACTTAAAAAAAAAAAAGTAGAATACAGAAATTTTAAGTGTTAGGAGCCAGTCAGATTGGCTGGGGTTGTGGCTCAGTGGTAGAGTGCTTGCCTAGCATGTGTGAGGCACTGGGTTTGATTCTCAGCACTGCATATAAACCAACCAACCAACCAATCAATAAAGTAAAGATCCATCAACAACTAATAAAAATATTTTTTAAAAATTAGTTAGATGTGAGATAAAACATCTTTGAAGTGAAGAGATAATTGTACCTTTAAGATAAAATATCTGGGGCTGGGGCTATAGCTCAGTGGTAGAGTGCTTGCCTAACATGTGTGAGGCACTGGGTTCGATCCTCAGCACCACATATAAATAACAAATGAATAAAATAAAGATCGGTCAACAACTAAAAAAAATTAAAAAAAAGATAAGATATCTGTTGTAATATTTTGTGATGTACATCCAGAAATTGTTGCTTTTCTATTTTTTTTTCATTCTGTTACCTTAGATTGTATGTCTTTTTTTCTTTTCTTTTTTTCATTGTTTTATTTTTTGTCTTCTGTTATGTATTCCTGTTAGTGAAATGACCTGCAATATTTAGCAATATTTTTTCCAGCAAAATATACTATTAAAATTGAGGGCTGGGATTGTAGATCAGCAGTAGAGCGCTTGCCTCCCATGCGTGAGGCCCTGGGTTCGATCCTCAGCACCACATACAAAGCAATAAAATAAAGACATTGTGTCCATCTACAACTTAAAAAAAAAATTAAAAATTGAAACATTTTATTTTGTTGCCATTGTATTTGTAAGAATTGTTACTAATGGCAAGACTATAACAGAAAAAGTGCATAAATTATTGTAAAATACTTAAGATTATAGAGCTCTTGACTATTTTATCTGTAGACCTTTTTCTTTGATACTAATTGAGTATAAGATTATTTACATAGATGTCTTTATATTTTGTTAGTAATTTCGGAATTTTGGAAACATACCAAATTTAGAGCATTTTATTTTTTCAACTTATACAATGTCTGGAATATCAAGATAGCCACATATGAAAGATATTTGTAAGACTTCAAGAGAATTTTATCAGGCCAATGGCTGAAATAATTTTTAGGTTTTTTTTAAATTTAAATTCTGTAGCAGTGATACATAATGATGCTGAAGGTCAGATGCTGTGCTCAAGTTACAGAAGCATGTGTTTGTTGAGTTTTAGTAAAGAAGAGACTAAGTTTACCTTATTGAGTTAACATGCACCAGCACAGCTGACAGATTCATACCAAAACAGGATCTTTTACTAATTCGAATGCTGAGTCCTGGTTTTTTAAATCATAATCACATGACAGGCCTGGGTGGTTTCCCAGTCTTTAGAAATAAGCAAATCTAACGGCCAGTGAAAAGTTGTTTCCTATCTTGGGACTGTGAGTAACAATTCATGCAGAAATTAGAAGTATATAAGAAAACTTGGTTTAGTTAATGCTTGTAGTTGGTACTTGTCACACTGCTTTTCCTTTTGTCATTGCAGTTGTAGTCATTTAAAGATAATGCTCTGAAAAATGAAACAAAAATAAAGATAATGCTCTCTGACCACTGTTTTGGTCAGATATTACATATAAATGCTGATTTTCAGCTCATACACTTAAAAAGAGCAAAGAGGATTTTGTAGATTTTCCATGAATTCTGAAAATGTAGATTATTTTGTTGTACAGAAACTGTTGGACGCTTCATCAGTGTCTGAGGAACTGTACCTGAAATTGATGACATAATGCAGAAAATGGCTATATGTTGTCTGTAAGAATAGTATATCTCTCCAGTACACTTTAATACATATAGGAAATTCTATGAAGGTGTTTAACCATATCCTCCTATAGATTTTAGATGGGTTATCTGCCTGTGTTCCAGACACAAGCTGATATATTGTGGTTTGCCCAGTATAGCGTCTGTGGTTTACTCAGAGGAAGTGGTTCTTGTGGGTAAAGGTCTGATCTTTTTGGAGATTGTTGGTGGCACATGCACTGTCAGCTTATTTCCTGTTTTATTGGCTGTTTGGGCAAGACCTTCTCAGGGCAAGTAAGTACTACTGAAAGAGTATTTAAATATTTTGTAGTGGTGGGTAGATTATGTTGTATAATATCTATTTCTCCAGTGATAGGAGGGTTAAATTAATGTTTGTAAAGTGTTTTGAAGCCGGGCCCGGTAGTGCAAGCCTGTAATCCCAGCACTTAGGGAGGCTGAGACAGGAGAATCGTGAGTTCAAAGCCAGCCTCAGCAACGGCGAGGTGCTAAGCAACTCAGTGAGACCCTGTCTCTACATAAAACACAAAATAGGGCTGGGGATGTGGCTCAGTGGTTGAGTGCCCCTGAGTTCAATCTCCAGTACCAAAAAAAAAAATGCTTTGATATCCTAGAATGAAAAGTGCAGATATGTTCCTAGTCATATTTGCAGGTTATTGCTATGTATACTGTTCAATTAAAGAACATGCTCATGTAATAAAATGTTGCTTTACTGAACTTGATTTCTGTAACCATTGAAGTGTTGTTTAATCTCTAAAAGAGTCAAAATCCAGGTGCAGTGGTGTACTCCTGTAATCCCAGCTGCTCATGAGGCTGAGGCAGGAGGATTGCAAGTATGAGGCCTGTCTCAAATAAAAAATAAAAAAGGCTGGTAGAGTACTCCTAGGTTCAGTCCTCAGAATTGAGAAAAAGTGGTAGAGTACTCCTAGGTCCAGTCCTCAGAATTGAGAAAAAGGAAGAAGTCAGAATTTTTTCCTTTTTTCTTCTTCCAACTCTCCTTTTAAATTTTACCCTACATGAGTTAACTTAGTAGAGTATATTGTACATGATATTGGTTAAGGCCTATTCATCAAATAACACAGCAAGCTTATTTATTCATCAGTTTTATTGGAATACTAAAATAATGAGATTGAGAGAATTTTGAGATTAGTAGCTATACCATCCATATGCAAAACCCTATATTTGCTTTGCTGAAATCTGAAAACAAGCAAATTGATAGAATTGAGTATGTCATATCGCTTATTTTGGGGGATGCAGAGAGGAAGGTTTCTTTAAATTGTCAATTTTTTAGTTCCTCAAGGGCAGCAGGATAATTCTTATTCATTTTTAAGTATTATTTTGCTTTATTTTATTTTATTATTTTTTAATATGGAAAAATGTAAGGAAGAAAAAAATGGCTTAAATGATCCAGCTACCTAGATGTTGCTGCTTAGGTTAAATATACAACACACAGAAAATTCAAACAATATGTAATGGTATTAATTAAAATGTTTTCTTTTGATCTTGCTTCTCTCTCAGTGCATCTGTTAGTTCTTAGATACTCTCCTCAGGGGTAACTACACTTTAATTTTTTCTTTTGGTTTATATTCCAAAACATTTAAAAAATATACCAGCCTCTCTCTTTTTTTTTTTTTTAATATTTTTTTAGTTGTAGATGGACACAATGTCTTTATTTTATTGGTTTGTACGTGGTGCTGAGGATCGAACCCAGGGCCTCACGCATGCGAGGCAAGCGCTCTACCACTGAGCTACAATCCCAGCCCCCCAGCCTCTCTTTTTAATATTCTTTTCATCTCTATCCCATAATAGGGGGACCTATCAGCTTTTGCTAGATTATGCTGCCTTATCAACACCTTCAAATGTAGTGTCAGCAGTGGATTGGCTGAAGCATTGCTTCACGTGTCTTATTTTGGAACCCTGACTGAAGAAACATTCTCTGCCTAGGATATGCCATTATTGTGGCAGAATAAAATAGCAAAGAAAACTGATGCAAATATTAGTTTACATCACTCAGTCATGGTGTACATCACATCAGCTCAAATGGCATTGACTGAAACAGGAATGGTCAAGCTGATTGTTAGGTAGGCATATATACTCCTCCCACAGGTGGCATTGTAAGTCACATGATAATGGGTAAGGCTATGTAATCCTATTAAGGAAGGAAAGAAGAAGTTGAATAATTAGGGATAGTAATATAGTGTACCGCAGGAGGTGTCTGATAAAAGTTTTGGGTTGTTTTGAGTCTGTGAATGTTTTATTGGCCCTTTTTTTTAAAGTGGAAAAATTTTAAGCACATACAAAAGTATAGAGAAAGGTATGTTGAACTTCCATGTTCCCATCATTAATTTCAACAATTGTTAATGCATGGACAGTCTCCGTTCATCTGTCGTCTTTGTTTTAAGTCCCTAAGGAATTATTTTGAAGCAGTTTCTGGATATCAAAACTTCACCCATACATATTTTACTAATTATCTCTAAAAGATGATATCTGAAAATGTGACTGCTTATAGTAAATTCTCACTGTCTTATGGTTTGAGGTCATGGTGCTGTGGACTGATAGGTGTCAAGTGGGAGAGCATATTCATGGAGTGTATCTGGAATTTGATAGCGAGGGCTTGTTTTGATTTCATTTTGAAATTTCTGGAGGAGGCTTACAATAGAATGTCATCTATTTTCCAGGCTTTACTCCACTTTAATGTGTGTGTGTGTGTGTGTGTGTGTGTGTGTGTGTGTGTATAGCAGAAGTAGGTAATTAACCTCTGGAAAAAATAACATTGCAACAGATTTGATTTGCAGGAGGTTTCATTTCTCACTGAGTCTCTGTTGGTATGATGCCAGTTGAAAGGAATCCCAGCTCTTAATGGCTCCAGCTCTTCTGGGAGCTCTCAGTCAGTGATGTTATTTACTCTGGAAAAGAACATCAGAATCATTTATAACAATTCTGTGTTCACCTGTGCTATATGTTGCACTGAGAAAGGTCTGTCATATCTTCAAGGCAGTCCCTAAGATGATATAAAAGTAAGAAAGTGAGCTTATCTAATTTTAGTTTAGAAATTATTAAAGCCACTTTCAGCAGCTCAAGTTAATTCATCAAAGCACCTTAAAGCCTCAGTTTTTTATTCCAGATGTCAGTGTCATCAGTAAGTTTGTCATTTCCATGGTTGTAGGAAATAACAAATGCAAGAGGCATTATGTTATAGATGGAAGATCATCAGTTTTACAGAATGTTTTCTTTTGGGGGAAACAGTGGGAAGCAAATTAAAGAGGTAATCCCCTTCTCAGTTTATAGATGATTAGGTAACAGTGAGGTAGTCAAAGGGAGTTTACACAGCTTAGTGAATATATAAATTATTGTCTAAAACACAATGAAAGTATCTTAGTATAGGATTACTGTCTAATTTATTTTCTTACTTATCACTGTACATAGAGACATTTAGATTTATAGGTATTTAGTTTTTATAAATATTTAAGTAGCTTTAGTTAGCTAAAAATTATATTGTTAAGTTTATTTCAGAATCTTTTTAGGAAGTATAGGAAAAAATGGTCATTGCTGGCTTATAAATAAAATTATTTAAATTTGGGTTTTTCTTGCCATAATTGATTCTGGCTTTGGTTGCATGGGAAAATATACTCTATTTAAAGTATAACAAACTACATTTCCCCCATGGAGATCTTTGATTTACTATTTTTCTTATTATTTTTCTATTTTATCACAATTGAAAACATTATTTTTTAGAAATAATAGTTCGCCAATACCTTTGTCAGGAAAATATACTTTAGTTGCATTTCAGTTTTATTTGCTAGTAGGCAGTTTGGGGAAAGGTTTGTGGTTTCTAGTTGACTATATTTACCCAGAAGTCCTACATGATTAGAATTCTTGTGACAGTGTTTAAAGTAAATTGAGTGTGTTGCCTGGATGTAACAGTAAAAAGGGGAAGGGGGGGGAGGGGAAAGCTTCCCATCATGCAATTATAGTTTAATAGGATACAGTGTATAAGTCTATTTACCAAAATGGGAATAAAGTCACATATTGTATGCACAGATATTACTAATTATATTAATTTTGACTCCTCTGTCAGGAATTTTCTTGATTATTCTTTTTTTAAATATATATTTTTAAATTGTAGATGGACATACCACCTTTATTTTATTTTTCTTTTTATGTGGTGCTAAGGATCAAACTCAGAACCTCATATGTGCTAGGCAAGCGCTCTACCACTCATCCACAACCCCAACCCCAAGATTATTCTTTTTGTCAGAGATAAAAAGTAGCCTTTAAAGTGAAAGCTATTTCAGCCCTGAATTTAATGTATGAGGGTATGTGTGTGTGTGTATGTTTATTTTTTGCTGTTGTAAGAGAAGTGAAGTAGAAGGGAACTGCATGAGGACGATGTTAGTCTGGATTTCGATGTGTCAGATCTGTTCTGTTACTAGCTGGGAGACCATAGGCAAATTTTCTTTCTTTCTTTCTTTCTTTCTTTCTTTTTTTTTGGTACTGGAGATTGAACTCAGGGGCACTCAACCACTGAGCCACATCACCAGCCTTATTTTGTGTTTTATGTAGAGATAGGGTCTCAGTGAGTTGATTAGCGCCTCGCCGTTGCTGAGGCTGGCTTTGAAATTGCAATTCTCCTGTCTCAGCCTCCCTAAGTGCTGGGATTACAGGCTTGCACCACCGTGCCCGGCTGGCAAATTTTCTTTTCTGAACAGAAGATTAGTTTTCTTATCTATACAGTATGGGAATATACTTATTTTGAAGAGTTATTATGAAGATTAAATGAGAAAATATTTAAGTACCTGGCACATAGTTAGAGGTAAGCTATAGTAGCTGTTATTGTTTAAAACCTCAGAAATTAGTTATGTTTTCCTAAGCCTTAAATCTATGCTTGTGAAATAATTTTGAATTCACATGTATTTTCAGCTGCTGCTGCTGGAAAGGTAATTGTTTCTTCCTTTACTTGCTGTGATAATATACCTTATCTTTTGTATCTAAAATTATAGGCTATTTTTAAAAATAGTTATTTATTTTTATGCGGCTCTAAGGATTGAACCCAATACCTCACACTTACTAGGCAAGCACTCTGCCACTAAGCTGAAGCTCCAGCCCCAAATTATAGGCTGGTTTTAAGAATTAAGGTGTATTTGGAAGTGAGGAATAGATTTTTTTTTAATATGTATTTTTTAGTTGTAGGTGGACACAATACCTTTTATTTTTATGTGGTGCTGAGGATCCAACCCAGTGCCTCATGTGTGCTAGGCGAGTGCTCTACCATTGAGCCACAACCACAGCCTCCAAGGAACAGATTTTAAAAAGTTCAGATTGTAGAGCAATAACAATTCTAATAATAATAAAATGAATAAGATGTTTAGAATTGAAAGTTCACTTTTATACTCCATCCCAGCCAAAAGGCCGTGAAGTGACTGATAGTCCACTTTTATATCTGTCTTTGATCACTCAGGATTTGTGCAGTTTTGTATTTATCAACATTACTTCATTTATTTATTCATTTATTCAGGAAATATTGATGCCTGCTCTATATAGGTCATTGTTGTGGCAGCTAATTTTGAGCTTTTGCTATCTGCTGAATTATAGCTATACATTTAGAAATTTACCTCTAAGAGTGATATTTAGTGATTAATGCTGAAGATTAAAGCAAAAAGTTTTATTTGAGGGATATAGTACTATGAAAACATGATTAATGGTTATATAATGTTATTTTCCAAATTAGAAAAATCATTATTATCACATACTGTCCTTTTATTTCTCTTTTTAACTTATTTTTCAGTTGGATTACATTTTAATGAGTTAACTGAAATGGAAAGGGCGTTGGTGTTAATTGAAATTTAAAGCAGGTTAGATGCCCATTTCTTCTGGATAGAGAAGATCACCTTTTACAGATTAGGCATTGTTTCAGTCATTTCTTGAAGGAGAACTCTCATGGATTTCTTCGAAGTAGCAGTCTTGTAAGCCTGTGCTTTGTACAACCAGTGAAAAGGTGATAAACATGGCGAAAGTTTGGTCCATGAAGGATTCTGGAAACTATAATAGGTTGGTTAGCAGGATAATGTTTAAGTCATGATGACTTTTTGCTCTATTTTAGACTTTGAAAAGTGGTAAGAGGTATGATAGGTGAAAATGAGCATTTAAAAAATAAAATTTAGTCTTATAATGAAACTTGGCATGTAGAAAGGAATATTTGAGTACTTACGTAGTGGGCAGTGTTAGAGGTATTTTCTGTATTTTTAAATATATATAAGTTAAATATTGTCCCCCTTTTAAAACTGAGAAAAATAAGACTCTAAGAAGTTCACTAATATACTGAGTGTCACATAGTTTCTAAAAAGAAGAGTTGAAGCGGGGCGCGGTGGCGCAAGCCTGTAATCCCAGCACTTAGGGAGGCTGAGACAGGAGAATTGCGAGTTCAAAACCAGCCTCAGCAACCATGAGGCACTAAGCAACTCAGTGAGATCAATGAGACCCTGTCTCTACATAAAACACAAAATAGGGCTGGTGATGTGGCTCAGTGGTCGAGTGCCCCTGAGTTCAATCTCCAGTACCAAAAAAAAAAAAAAAAAAAAAAAGAATTGAAATTATGACTCCATTGCTTCCATTTTGAAATTTGAAAAATTTTGCGGGGAGTAATAATCTCAGTTCCGCTTATTTTGATTGGCTTATTCAAACCCACAACACTATTAAAAATAATCTTCAAATTATAATTTTATAACTGTATCTTCTTTCTGCTCAATCTATTTATAGATAAATTTCTGACGCAAGGGTTTTTGTCTCATTTCCTCTAAAGAAGGCTACGTTTAGATTAGATTTTTTATTCATTGCTTTAAATATAAACAGGTCTTTATATCTTGGACTTTTTTGGAATTTAGTCTTTGTTGCTTATAAGTAATTTTTCATCATAATTATTCTAAAGTTCTTTTAGAAGTTTAAGATCTAGCTAATACAGGCTTTACATTTTTTAGTATTATACCAACACAAAGCAAACAGGAAGTGACTCCCAAATTTATTACACTGAGTATGTAAGGCGGGGAGGTAAAGGCAACAACTACCTTTTAGTAGTAGATGATCAGGACTTTGTGAGCCTGTGTGATGTAAGTAAAGTGGGTTGCATTTTTTTCTTAGCCAGGGATCTATGTTTAGTTAAGTGGCAATGGAGATTAAAAAAAAAAGTCTTGTTAGCATAGTGATCTTGCCTTTTTATTATTAAGTTTATATTTTCTACCATTTAAAGAATATATAGATATAGATTCATATATAGATATAGATTTATATAAGTATAGATTCATTTTCTAAGCCACAAACATTGTTACTTTTAACCATGTTTTCTTTGTGATTTTTTTTTTCTATTACTGAAATTCTGTGGTATGAATTATTTTAGTCTAGCCATGTATACCATAACATGGAGAGAAAAATTGCTTAAAAGATATTTAAGAGTGTGTGTGATATTTTAAAACTTTTAAACTATAAATTGTTTTTATACGTTTTCTTAGTGACTCTAGAAAATCTAGAACAGACTTGGTACATAGTAGTTTTAAAAAGAAAGCCCGTAAATGAAATCATCTACTTAGTATTGTTGCTAGGAGGTAAAAGACTAAAGCATTGTTATTTGAGAATTTTATTATGTTTAAAATTTACAAAGAGGCTACATGCAGAAAGGCAATGCTCTTGGAAGCATTCTTATGGATGTGGAGAGTTTATAGCCCTCAGGGAGATCTACAGACATCCGCTATGCTGAGTTCTGGGAAGCTGCTTTTTCCCATGCTTACAGCCTCCCTGTGGGGTAAAGGTCTGTTAATTTTGCATAAATATTTACTATATCTCATTTTAGCTAGCATTGCTTCCTCACACTGTTCGCAGTGAGGAGACCTTTGCTTATCCAGCTTGAAAAATTTACTGTTATCAATATGACTCATTTGGGAAATGTTCTTTTTTCTTTGAGGGTTGATAAAGTTAAAAAGTCAAATTGGAAAAATTATGAGGGGATAAATAATATACAGTCATTAAATAATTGGGTTATTATAGATATATTTATCAATGCTTATTGTCCCATAATTATTTTATATTTTGAGATGAGGTTATCATCTCACAAACAGTATAATTCACTTCTATCTTTTTTTTTTTTTTTTTGGTACCAGGGTTTGGATTCAGTGGTACTTGACCACTGAGCCACATCCCCAGCCCCATTTTGTGTTTTATTTAGAGACAGGGTCTCATTGAGTTGCTTAGCACCTCGCTTTGAGCCAGGCTTTGAACTCATGATTCTCCTATCTCAGCCTCCCAAAGTGACACTTCTGTCTTGTCACATATAACAAATTATTATTTCTTTCATGTTTAGTTGTGTGACTACTAGTAGTTTACATTTGCATTTACTATACTTTTACCACTATTTCCTCACTTAGTAGCAATAACTAGCTTCCACATATAAAGCATTATCCTCGGTGCTCTACAAATATTATAGTTTATACATATAATAACCCAACAAGCCACATGTTATTCACATTTAACAGAGAAGAAAATTCTTACATTCAGAGATGTGAATTTACTGGTCTAGTATTTTTGAGCGAGAACATTTTTGGAACCAGGTTTAAAATCTAGGTCTTTCAATTCTTGTTTCACTGTATTTGCTACTGCACACAATTTTATATAGCTATCTTTTTCGTGAAGTTAAATATCAACACAAATAGAAAGTATAAATTTCAAATGAGAAGAGTCAACCAAAGATTATTTTAGTCTCTTTTGATATGAATTATAGCAGAAGTTTCTAAATTGTGTTCCATAGAACATCCAGGATACTTTAATAAGAGTGTAATTTTTTTTGTCTTATGAGCTAGAACACTGTATTTAGGCACTCAAGGCAAAGGTAGAATGTAAAATAGAGTTACTGAGTAATTCCAAGACTTTGATTTTTATTAGTTGTTATTATTATTTTTATTATTTTATTATATAATTTTAAAATGGCCTAATCCATTTTATTAATCTATTTTATTAGTAAAAAACAGCCTAAAATTTGCAATTTCATGAATTATCCTAGGAGCTGTCTATCAATATGAGTACATCTTGGATCTTGCTATTACTTGGAAAGTTTCTGTTTTCCAATTTTTGTGTTTTCTTCCCTCTCTTTTTGCCTTCTGTTTCCCTTCTCCTCTGTATCCTTTTGCATGTACTCTTTGCCTTCATTGACATCACTAGGATTCTAGTCTCCACTGCCTTACTTTGTGTAGGGCCTCTGTTCTTCAACCTTTTATATATTTCTGATTGCATAGTTTGCAGTGTGCAGTAATTTTCTGACTATGTAGTAGATCCTAGTAGACTTCCTGGATTTCTTATTTTTCATTAGAGTGGCCTAGCAAAAGTTATGTTACCTTCTATTTTGATTTTTCTTACAATTATTTACAGAGGAGGTAATAGCTCATTAATCTCTCCACTCAAAATAACATTTATTAAATAAAAATTATGTGCTAGGCACTGTACCATTTTAAAAATAATGTGTTGTTATTTTTTATACCTTTATTTCATTTGTTTATATTTATGTGGTACTGAGGATCAAACCCGGTGCCTCACGTATGCTAGGCAAGAGCTCTACCACGGAGCTACAGCCTTAGCCCTGGCACTCTACCATTTTGTACATATTATTTTAATCCTCACAATAACCCTATGAGGTAATAAATTTTATAATCTCCATTTTATAGGAAAAGAAATATAAACTTAGAAAGTTTAAGTAGCATGTCCCATTGAGTGGTAAAACTTGGATTTTTTTTTTCATTTTTTTATTGGTCATAATAGTTATATATAACATCAAGATTTATTTTGACATAAGTGCATGGAATATAATTTGCTCCAATTCAGTCTGCAGTACTTACCCTTCCTTCCCCTCCTGCTCTTCCCACTCCCATTCTCTTCACTCTACTGATCTGTTTACATTTTTAAAAACTAGTGTCTTGTGGATATATAAAATGGTGAGTTTCACTGTGATATATTCAGATATGTACATTGGAATGGTAGTTTATTCCACCGTTTTCCCTTTATCCTGTCCCTCCTAGCTCCTCACCATCCCCGTTTTCTTCTTCCCTGATTTTTTTTTAATTTCAATGGAATCCTCCCCTCCACCCTGCCCTGTTTCTTTTCTCTGTCTCTACCTCCCTTATTTTAGATGAGCTTCCGCATATCAGAGGAAACTTTCAACCTTTGACTTTCTGGATCTGATTTATTTCACTTAGCATTATAGCCTCAAGTTACATCCATTTACCAGCAAATGACATAATTTCATTCTTTTTTATGGATGAGTAATACTCCATTGTGTATATATACACCATATTTTTATTGATTCATCTTTTGAAGGGCATTTGACTAGGTTGGTTCCATAGTTTAGCTATTGTGAATTGTGCTGCTATAAACATTGATGTGACTAAGTCCCTGTAATACGCTGATTTTAGAGCTTTTGGAAATACACTAAGGAGTAGGATAGCTGGGTGATATGGTGGTTCCATTCATAGTTTTTTTTTTTAATTTTTTTTAGTTGTAGATGGATGCAATATCTTTATTTTATTGATTTATTTTTATGTGGTGCTGAGGATCGAACCCAGTGACTCACGCATGTGAGGCGAGCGCTCTACCACTGAGCTATAGCCCCAGCCCCCATTCATAGTTTTTTGAGGAGTCTTCATTATGCCTTCTAGAGTGGTTGTACTAATCTGCAGTCCCATCAATGCTATATGAATATTTTTCCCCATCCTTGCTGACACTTATTTGTATTCTGGATAATTACCATTCTGACGAGTGGGATGAAATCTCAATGGAGTTTTGATTTGCATTTCCCTAGTTGCTAGAGATGTTGCACATTTTTTCATATATTTATTGGCCATTTGTATTTCTTTTGAGAAATGTCTGTTTAGTTCTGTTGCACATTATTTGGTTATTATTATTTTTTTATTGTTTTTGGTACTTGGGGATTTAACCCAGGAGTGCTTTACCACTTAGTCACATCCCCACCCCCCACTCTTTTTTTTTTTTTTTTTTTTTTTTAAATTTTTGGGAGAGGATCTCACTAAGTTGCTTGGGGCCTTGTTAAATTGCTGAGGCTGGCCTTGAAATTGCAATCCTCCTGCCTCAGCGTTTTTATCACTGGGATTACAAGTGTGCACCACTGTGTCCAGCAGGTTATTTGTTTTTTGGTGTTAAGTTTTTTTGAGTGCTTTATATATTAATGGTCTGTCTGAGGAGCAAATGGCAAAGATCTCCCATTCCAGAGGCTCTCTCTTCATGTGCTCAATTGTTTCCTTTGCTCTGCAGAAGATTTTTAGTTTGATGGCATCCCACTTAACTGATTTTTAGTTTTATTTCTTGTGCTTTAGAGGTCTTGTTAAGGAAGTTGGTTCCTGTGCCAACATGTTGGAGTTTTGTGCCTGCATTTTCTTTTAGCAGTTTAGGTCAAAGTGGATTAAACACTTTGGTAAAACTTGGATTTTAGTTTGTCTGACTTTTCAGCCTGTACTCTCAAACACCATGCAATACTGCTAGATATAGTTGAGCTCTATCAGGTACTGTGCTTGTCTTCTAGGAGCCTCTCATCTTATAGAGGAAGCCTCTCATCTGATAGAGGACTTGAGAAGAAATTATCAGTACTTTCTGAACAGATCAGAAATAGCTTTATAGAGGAGATAAATAACTTCTGCTGAATCCTGGAAGGTGGAATGTTGTTACTAGACAAGTGAAGAATAGAAGAGCATTACAAAGGATCAGTGTAAATAAAGACATAGAGACGAGATAGCTCATGTTTATCTAGGAATGCATGCAGTTCAGTGTGCCTAGAGTATGGAGGTTGGTGATAGGCACAGAAGTTGATAGAGTTGGAGTGATGAGTTGCATCACATATGGAGGACCTTTTATGTCATTCTAAGGAGTTTGTATTTTAACCTTTGGACTATGGGGAGCCAGTGGTTATTTTAATCCAGGGCATAAAAATGTCAGTGTTATGTTATAGAAATCATTCAAGTGGCAATGTAAAGAATGAAGTAGTTTTGAGAAGCAGTTTCAGGACCAGAGAGATTAATAAGGAGATGTTTTTCAGTAATCTAGCTAAAGAATGAAATTCTAAATTGAAGTAACAATGCATTTAAAAGGGAAGATGAAACTAGAGCTATCAAGAAGATACTGAGAGGGCTGGGGTTATGGCACAGTGGTAGCGCGCTCGCCTAGCACGCGGGAGGCACTGGGTTCGATCCTCAGCACCACATAAAAATAAAATAAAGATATTCTGTCCACCTACAACTAAAAAAAAAAAAAAAAAAAAAGAAGATACTGAGAATACAAGTAAGGACTGGGGAGCTGGGGATGTAGCTTAGTGATAGAGTACTTACCTATCATGTGTGAGGCACTGGGTTCAAACCCATACAAATAAAAGAAAAAGAGAAAAAAAAGATGGAAGGGTGAGTGGTAAATGCATGGATCTTCCTGGCTTGTGTGCTTGGATGAGTATTGGTACCATTCACCAAGATAGGGGAAATGAAGAGGAGGAGGTAGGGCTTGGTTTGTTTTTGTTGTTGGTTTGTTTGTTTGACTGATTAAATGGAGGAAGGCAAACAGAACAAATGTAGGAAGGGGCAGATTTAGCATAAGGCACTATGTTAGCTAGCTATTGCTATGTAATAGATTATCCCAAAACAGTAAACTTGCATTCTCTGTACAGGAACCACAAGACAGATATGGCTATTTAAATTCAAATTAGTTAAAATTAAATAAGATGGAAAATTCAGTGCCTTAGTCACACCAGATGCATTTCTAGTATTGTTTATAGCCAGTGGCTGCTGTACTGTTTGTTGATCACAAAACATTTGATTATTGCAAAAAGTTCTTTTGGACAGTGCTGGCAAACATTTATCCCATACAGCTTGTTATACTCAGGAACCCAGTGAGCAACTTAGTTAGGTAGTTCTGGTTCAGTCCTTCTCATGCATGAGGTTTAGTTAGGATGTCTGCTACTGGAACAAGGGCTTCAGTTATCTGAAGGCTTGATTGGAGTTGATGAGTCTCCTTCCAAGATGACTCGGTTATGCTGGGCAAGTGGATGCTGGAAGGAGGCTTTGGCTCCTCTGTTGGTAAGTAGAGCTTCATGGGGATGTTTGAGGGAGCTGGCTTTGTCCATGGTGATTTTATTTATTTATTTATGGTGCCAGGGATTGAACTCAGGGGCACTTGACCACTGAGCCACATCCCCATCCCTATTTTGTATTTTATTTAGAGGCAGGGTCTCACTGAGTTTCTTAGCGCCTCGCTGTTGCTGAAGCTGGCTTTGAACTTGCCTTCCTCCTGTCTCAGACTCCCGAGCTGCTGAGATTACAGGAGTTTGCGCTACCATGCCCCACTTGTCCAGAGTGATTTTAGACAGCAAGATAGATAGAAGCTATAATAATCAGAAAGATACATAAGACAAAGTACCTAAAGTTTCTCTGTGAGAAGACTGTTTTTGATCAGTTAGCAATAAAGTGACTTTTATTTGATTATAACTAAGAAGAGATTTAAGATCATTAGGTCACATCCGTTTTAAAATTTTGATTGTAACACCAAGAATTCAAACTCAAGTTTTTGTAGTTGGAAAGATTGTAATTCAGTCAGTGTTCTACTTTGGTATATCTATAGACACTAATAAAAATTAACTTTTTTTTTCTGAAAAGCCTTCTAAGGTCATCTTTAGAATCTGTTTATCTACATATCTCATAGTTCTAGTATTATGGTTATCTTGTTCACTTTGTTTTGTACATAGAATTTTCAGATTTGTCAGGATAAATTTAAGTTGGTCACATGAGCAAATCTATTTGTCAAGATATCCTATTTGCAAAGCTTGTGTCCATCACACAGATGATCTCACAAGTTGAAGAGTTCTTCTAGAAATATTTGAAATTCTTCCTGAATGCATCGATGGATGTGTAGAGTTTTTCACTCTTTCTGCCAAACTCTGTATGTAGTTCCATATTTGAAGTTAAGTGAGGAATACTTTTACAAGATTTTTAATAAATGGTTTTGAGCTGAATGGCTGACAAAAAACATCCAAATAATAGTGTTAGAGATGCTGCAAAAGTGCTAAGAAAGAATCTGATGCTTGATGTTCAAATAAAAATTTTGGAATATCTCTGAGGACATTTAAGGAGCTGTTGGAGACAACATGTGGTAAAGATGTGTAGCCACTTAGGAATTCATGAATTCCTGTAACATCAATGGTGGCCAGGCCTTACTAGGTTTTGGAAGAAGTGACTGATATATTTAAGTAGTAGTAGGAGAAACAGTGGTTGAAATCACTTAGTAACTTTAGTTTAATGGACTTACTTCATTTGTTCTGTAGATCATGGCTTTTATCCACAGTGGGCTAAATGCTTGTGTAGCTATTTTATAGTATGTCTGAATACTTAGGTTGAATTGTATAATCTCAGCTTATTGTATTAGAATTAGTTTAGTTAAATATTATGAAAACTGATGAAATAGGAGGAAAAAAAGGAAGTTATATCTATGAAAACTGATTTTTGTGTGCTTTGAAAATACGAATAGAGATTTGTCATTGAAGAAATTGCTGTCAAATTAGCTGGGGATAAAAAAACAATTACTAGCTCTTTGGGGAAAAGATACACTCTAGATTTTTGTGAGCGTCTTTTGTTTCTTGATCCATTATAAGGAAACTAGAGGGAAATCATAGCTATTGTATTTTAGTAGTTTATTCAAGAGAAATAATGGGGCCCTCATCATTATCTCACTTAAAGGGAAAGCTTTGATCCTATATCAAAAATTGGAAAATGCTTATACATTTATATATTTTAAGTTGAAATAAGATTTAAAATCTATATGGTTTTTAATAATTTTCTGCTTTAAGTGTGTGTGTGTGTGTGTGTGTGTGTGTGTGTGTGTGGGGTCCCCCCCCCCTTAGGGATTGAATTCATGGATGCTCTACCACTAAGCTTACACACACACACACACACACACACACACACACACACACACGCCTTTTATTTTGAGACATAGTTTTGTTAAGTTGCTCAGGCTGGCCTTAAACTTGTGCTTCTCCTGCCTCCGCCTCCTGGGTCACTGGGATTATAGGTGTGTACCACTGTGTCTGGCCGTTAACTGCTGTTTTCTATTAAATGACCAGCCACTGGAACCAGTGGATTGTATAGAGTAGTTTCTGTTGTGTGACTAAAGGCATGTCGTGACTTTAGGAGATTTTTAGAAAAATGTGAAATGCCTCCTATTTGAGGCTGCAATAATGAGCAGACTATAAGTGTGATTTACTGTTCCAGTGTACAGGAATATTTCACTTTCATTTCATTTAATATTTTGAATTTGAATAATAATTTACTCATTTTTCTAGTATTCTATTTTGTCAAATAGTACAGATTTTCTATTTAAATAAAATTTCCTTTAGAAATGAAATTATTAAAGAACATTAAGATTCTAATGGTTCAGGGCTTATGTGACTGTGGCAAATCATTAAAATAGTATTTAAGTAGGGGAAACAACAGCCTACAGGATAAAGGCATGTTTCTTAACTCACATGTAAGACTCATTACTTAGCCTTTCTCTAACTTCTCCAGTCTCACCATTTCCCCTTGTCACAGACTCTGTTAATGAAGTAGGAACTGCCTCCTCTCCAGAACAGGTCCCAGACCAGATTTAAAAGGTCATAGTGCCATAGTGTAAGGGCAAATCTTGAGTACCAACCAGAAAATTTCAGAAAAAATCTTAAGACCATGCCAACCTGTGCTGGGAACTTCATTTTTATTTTTTAAAATTAATTACAGTTTAAATGAATACTTAACATCAGAAGGGGAGAATTACATACAGTACTCTTTCCTGTCCTTTGCTTTTGGGCACATAAATTTGTTTAAACCTTATAGGAAATAATTTGACAATATAGTGCAAAATCCTAAGAAATAATTTGAACATTTTGATCTAGTAAGATTGGTTTGGGTAAATATCTCAAGATATTAAAGAAATCAAAACAGCTGTACTTTTTATACAAAGATATCAATCACAGCATTATTTGTAGTAGAAGTAGAAGAACCAGGCTTAGTATAGTGCCTCTGAAGAGGGAGACCTAGGAACTGTGATGGCAAGGAACTCTCAGGGAACTGTATATTATTTGATAGAATATGTGTACACATTAAAGACATTTTAAAGTAAGGCTTACTGTGAAAGTGTCCATGGTATGTGAAGAGGAGGAGATAAAACTTGAAATATAATGCTTTTTAATTTATTTTCTTGCTTTTTGTACTGGGGATGGAACTCAGGAATGTTTTCCCAGTGAGCTACATCCCCAGTCCACCCTCCTTTTTTAAAAACTTTGTAATAGGGTCTCACTAAGTTGCTTAGGGCCTCACCAAGTGGCTGAGGCTGGCCTCAGACTTGTGATCCTCCTGGCTCAGCCTCCGAGATTGCAGGTATATGCTACTGTGCCCAGCTATAATGCCTTCGTATATATATACATATATATATATATATATATTTTTTTTTTTTTTTTTAATGTGCTGGGGATAGAATCCAGGGCCTTATGCCTGACAGGCCAGCACTGTACTACTGAGCTATATTCCTAACTCCAATTGTGTTTTTAAAAAACGTACATATAATACTTTAAAGAAAAAGACTTCTAGGACATGTACTGCATTTAATCACTGTTATTGGATTGTGAGATTATGGATGATTTTTGTTTTATTCTTTTATACTTGTATTTTATAAGCTTCCATTAGAGAGAGAGAGAGTATTGCTTTTGTTATGAGAGACTTTTTAACTGAAAACTTTAATTTGTTTTTATTTGATCCTTATTTTGATAAAAAAATAATGGTAAGTAGCTGATAGAGGATTAGAGGGAAATAATTATTTAGATTAGGAATGCAGATGGAAAATTCCAATGGTACATATAAGAAGTTCCTGAACTAGGGCAGTAGTGATAGGATTGGAGATGACTATAATGAGAAATAGGAAAGGAAAAAGAGTGGGCTAGGGTGACTCTGAAGTTTCTGGATGTTTGATGTAAATGTAATAAATTTGAGATGAAAAATTTGACTCTTAAAAGTATTATTTGAGGGCTGGGATTGTAGCTCAGCGGTAGAGTGCTTGCCTTGCATGCGTGAGGCTCTGGGTTCCATCCTCAGCACCACATACAAAGCAATAAAATAAAGACATTGTGTCCATCAACAACTAAAAAAAAAAAAAAAAAGTATTATTTGAGGAGTATTTAAATTTAGTGTGGTCATTAACAACTTCAGGTTCCTTTTTTAATATTTCAGTTCTTTAAATCCTATATTGTCAAAGATCATATTTTTAATTTGTTAAAGGAAAAAGGACAAATAGGTGATATCACTGAAGATAATGTTAATGTCATCTCATAGACAGTGAGTTGGTTGATCTCGTTATCTTGGTAGAGATTGGCTGATGGGCTCATCATTTTATGTGTACCACTCCTGTAACTATATGCTTAGTTGAAAAAGAGCATTTCTCAACTAGAGAAGAATAATTTTTAGTTAAATTTATGGAAATTATTCATATCCCTGCTAGTACTTCCAAAAGGAACAACAAAAAGGCAGAAAAAAAGATCCTGTGAACTATTCCTCTATTGCAAGGCAAAGGTTCAATTAAAAATAAAGCAATACCGAGCCAGGCGCAGCGGCGCAAACCTGTAATCCCAGCACTTAGGGAGGCTGAGACAGGAGAATTGCAAGTTCAAAACCAGCCTCTGTAATGGTGAGGTGCTAAGCAACTCAGTGGGACCCTGTCTCTACATAAAACACAAAATAAGGCTGGGGATGTGGCTCAGTGGTCGAGTGCCCCTGAGTTCAATCTCCAGTACCAAAAAAAAAAAAAAAAAACCCACAAAAACAAAAAATAAAGCAATACCAAAGAGCTCTTTCTTGAGGACCTCAAATGTAATTTAAACTTAGATGATGTATCTGCTTTGGGAGAGTTACTTTTTAATTTTTTCTTGCCATGCTGTAGGCAATAAAATAATGCAGTGCTGTGTTGTTGCAATTCAAATGGACTATTTAGTTCCTTGTTTTTGTTCTAAAGCATTGACTGATGTCTTCCTTTTTCTGGCTGTGAACAGCAGATAAATTAACATGACCACAGTTTGATCCCAATATCGTGACTCAAGTTATTTAATTCTGAACTTGCCCGTCTTTCTCACCCTAAGGTCACATGTCAGTATATTTCTATTCAACATAGGAGGATAGAATAATAAATAGAAAGGAAAAGAGTTTTAGCCAGACATTGCTACAGTGGCAGAGTACAGTTGGGTAGTTTTAAGAAGCTTAATTATTTTCTAGCAGACATCTTGTATTTGTTTTGATGTTTACACAAGTAGAGATCATAATGTGGGAAAGAGTAGATAATCCAGGATTCTGCTAATCACATCTTAAAATTGTTGATTTGTGGGCTGGGGTTATGGCGCAGTGGTAGCGTGCTCGCCTACCTGTGAGGCACTGGGTTCAATCCTCAGCACCACATAAAAAAATAAATAAATAAAGATTCTGTCCACCTACAACTAAAAAATAAATATTTAAAAAAATTGTTGATTTGTGAATACCTTTGAAACTTCCTGTGGTTTTGGGGGAAATGTGTCAATAGGAATTTTTCCAAGTATTATAAAACAGCATAAAAATAATTTCTATTGTTCAGATGCTTTTAATAGTTAAAAAAAATCCTGTTAGAATACTTTTGTGATTATAAAAGAAAGACCCAAAGACTACATTTTGGAATAAGAGAAGAAAACTGCTGTGGAATTTAAGGTAGTACATCATTCTTTAAGTACTCATTTTATAAAAGGGTATCAGCATTTATTTATTACCTGAGACATGCTGAGTATTGGGCTATGTACCTGTCTTATTTAATCTTGACAACATTCCTGTAAAGCAGGTATTTAGTTTAATTACCTGTGAGGAAATTGAAATTCACTAACCTGCTCAAAGTCTTATGGTTGTGCAGATTTTGACCTCGATCTAACCAGTACCAAAACCCATTCTTTTTTCTATTTATGTTTCCCTTTTAGAGGCTTTTTATAAATAAATGTCACCTAGCCCTTAAATAGTTTTTATTTGCCAGTGTTTGTAATACAGGTGGTTATTCTTCAGTGGCTAAAAAAGTGGAATTGGAGATAGTGTTTAGCTATTTCCATGTTGTAGTATCATCTCATATAGTGGCTAATGAATAAATTAGTGTACACTCTAATTTTAATGGAAAACTTGTAAGTTTCAGAGATAAGGGAGATCAAACAGGTGTTAGTTTTAGAGAATTAAGTCAGTCAGTTAGTGGCCTAAGCCACTTAAGCATTACATTTATCATTTTATAGACATTAATTGTAGTGGCTTAGTTTCAACAAAAGCAGTTTATTTGGGGGGTATATAAGAGTGTTCTTTAAATTAATTCTAAATTTTAAAAAAGGGAAAAGTTAGGCTTTCTCAGTATTATTAAACAAGTTTCAATTTAGTTGAAGCATTTAAGTTTTAAAATTTCTTTTCCCCTTCATTTTACTTCATTGTGAAATACAGCAAAGCATTAAGACAAAAAAAAAAAAAAAAAAAAAAGAATAGCAATAATAGAATGAACATCCATGTACCTAATTGTTTTGAGGGAGAGAGGTGAAGAAATAAAAGTTGAAAATAAAGTTGAGGATCTACTTGGTACTTCTCTCTAGTTCTATTCTCTCCCCACAAGTAAGCACTATGGTAAATTTGGTGTTTATTGCTCCTATATGTGTTTTAATACTTTTGATACATAGTTATGCATCTTCAAACACTATAGAATTTTTTTTACAAATTTTATACTTTGTAAAATTTGAATCCATGTTATATTCTGAACTTGTTTTATTTTTTAAAAATGTTTTAGTGCATTATAGTTATACATAATGAACTTATTTTACTAACAATATTAATAAATAAACTACCAATTATTATGATAAACATTGTTAATAAATGTTAACAAAATATTGTGAATATGGTATGAGGAGGGATTGAGTTTTGTTTTTCCATATGGATAACCAATTGTGCCCATTACACTATACAGTTTCTTTTCCCCATTGATTTGCAATGCCATCTTTCTCATACATAATGTTAATGTACTTTGTGGGTTTGATTCTGTGCTTTCTCTTTCACTGATATGACTGTTTCTATGCCAACACCAAACTGAATTACTTTAGCTCTACAAACATAGCCAGTCAGTCCCCTTACTAGTTTTTCTTTTTCAGAATTTTCATTGATATTCTTTGCTTTTTCTTTTTCCTTAAGAATTTTGGGATCAGCTTGTCAGTTTCATTAACAGTCTTTAGTGAATTTTTTAAAATTGAAATTATACTGCATATTTAATTTAGTGTGGAGAAAATGGACATATTTAAGATATTGTCTTTCTGTACAATAACATGGTATTTCTTTAGTAATTTAGGTCTTATTTTATAGTAATTATAGTAATTCTTCTTCAATAGTAATTTGTGGTTTTATCCATAGAGGTCTTAAAAAAGACTCTCTTTGCTAGGATCATTACTAGGTACTTCATGATTTTCAGTACCATTGTGAATGGTGGTCAGTGTCTTTCCTTCATTTTCTCCCTCCTTTATTTTCTTCATTCCTTCCTCCCCCACCTCCATTCCCATCCTTTCTCTCTCTCTCTCTCTCTCTCTCTGTCCTTTCCTCCCTTATCAACTGATGCTTTAATTTAATGTTGTTGTGGCTTCAAGTTCCATTTAAGGTAGTGTCATACAGATAAAAGTATATGGGAGAGCTGGGGTTATGGCGCAGTGGTAGTGTGCTTGCCTAGCACGCGTGAGGTACTGGGTTCGATCCTCAGCACCACATAAAAATAAAATAAAGATATTTTGTCCACCTGCAACTGAAAAATAAATATTTTTAAAAAGTATATGGGACTTAGAGTCAGAATTTCTGGAAATGAGCCCTACCTTTGTTCCTCAAAAATTATGTGATAAGCCGGGCACAGTGGCTCAAGCCTGTAATCCCAGCACTTTGGGAGGCTGAGACAGGAGGATTGCGAGTTCAAAGCCACCCTCAGCAATGGCGAAGTGCTAAGCAACTCAGTGAGACCCCGTCTCTACACAAAACACAAAGTAGGGCTGGGGATGTGGCTCAGTGGTCCAGTACCCCTGAGTTCAATCCCCAGTACCCCCCTCCCCCAAAATTATGTGATAATGAAGTCATTTCTTCTGAGCCCAGTTCCCTAATCTGTATAGGGAGAATAATGTTTATATTTATACTACATCCATCACAGAATCAAATAAGATATGTGTGACATTTTTACCTAATTAAAAATTCAAATGCACAAAGTAGTTATTTATGGAGGAGAAAAGCCCACTTCCTCCAACTCAGACTATAGGTATTTTAAAACATTTACATTATGAAAGGAAAATATCTTGAATACATAAAATTAAATTAAAAATTACAGTGCTTGGAGTGGGAGTTAGAGCACCTCACCTATTCCACATGTGTAAGACCTTTGGTTCAATCCCCAGCACCCAAAAAATAAAAATAAAAAAAATAAATTAAAAAATTACAACACTTAATACCCAGGCTCCTTTAAAAAAAATTGTAGTGGTTTCTAATAATGCACATGTATGAACGAACACAAAGATGTTAAAATAAAGGGTTGGGGTTATGACTCAGTGGTAGAGCATGTGCTTAGCATGTACAAGACCCTAAGTTTGATGCTCATCACCACACAAAATAAATAAATACAAATTGTTATTACAGTGAGATAAATGCAAAGTATGATAATTATGAAGGCTGCTACAGCCATTTGTTTAAGCCTGTCTGCTTTTAGAATGCTGTGGGAAAATGGTAAATAAAATTTGGTTCTCTTGGTAGATGTATTTCCCCCTTGTAACAAAGGTTATTTTACTGATAAGTTCTTAACCTGTAATCCCGGCTGTTTGGAAGGCTGAGGCAAGAGGATCACAAGTTTGAGGTTAGACTGGCAACTTAGCCAGACCCTGCCTCAAAATAAAAAGGGATGGGGATACAGTTCAGTGGTACAGCACTCCTGGGTTCAATCCCCAGTACTGTGTGCTGTGTGCGTGCCCACACACACAGAAAGAAAAGGAGAAAGAATTAAAAAGAAGTTCATGTAAGTTTCAGGATAACACTGGGGACAATATCTGTTACACCAGTTTCATAAGTGAAAGATCAATGTTTTATTAGCTTTTCTAAGGACCATTAACAGAAAAACTGAGGGATAACATAAAGCACAACTCATCAAAATGGATTCTTTTTAGAAAAACTTGGCTAATGTTACAGTCTAAGTTTTGAGGCATTGATTTGGATATATCATCTAGTGCAAGTGATAGCTTCCAACATTTTTATGTTAAATATGAACTTCTGAATATTGGAATTTTTGGTGAAATCCCTAAGGCCACTAAGACTTTTAAAGGGAACATTAGATAAGTAGTAATAACAAGGAAACCGCTAAGATAGTGAAAATGCCTTGTGATTAAAAATGAAGCCACTGCGGGGCTGAGATTGTGGCTCAGTGGTAGAGCGCTTGCCTTGCATGCGTGAGGCACTGGGTTCGATCCTCAGCACCACATAAAAACAAATAAATAAATTGTGTCCATCTACAACTAAAAAAAAAATGTTAAAAAAAAAAAATGAAGCCACTGCTGTCTCTTTAATTTGTTGTTAATAACTGCTGCTCACCGATCTGCTCTAATCATGTTTTCTTTTGTATTTAGGAATCAAAATATTTATATTTTCTAATAGATGTTCTGTCTGTGGCATCAAGATTATTTAATGCCCTTGAATTGTAGTTATTTTGTTGTTTAGCACACATTGTGTCATATGCTGGTCCAGTACAAAGTTCTTTGGGACAGACCTTTCTGTAGTTGTTGTTAAGCAGTATGCTTTGTGGGGTTCAAGTCTGTTCTCAAATTCATTTTGGTCTTCTCTAGGCAAGTGACCAATGTCGTATAGAAATCCTTATTTTGTTAACTCCCTGCATTCGAAAGATTTACTTAACTGAAAACGGAAACCTTTTTTTAGATGGTGAGACAGGTGCTCACTTTTGGTGGGGCTTTCCCCACAAAATTTTAACTTTTTGTAGAAAGCAGGCAGGATTTACTGTCAGATAGTCCTGGGTTCAGATCCTACCCCTACTATTTGTTGGTTGAGTGACTTGAAAAAAGTTACATAGCTTCTTTAACTTAGCTTTTGTCTCATTATCCTCAATATCTAGTATAATATCTACTTTAAGGGGCTTGAATGGGTTTTAAAAATTGTTAAATTGTAGCTTTTTGATAATTTTTTTAAAGAGCAGTTTACCAGAAGGACCCACCCCTAGAATTAAAAATAAATGCAGACTAAAAAAAAACTATTCAGGATTAATCTAAATAGGAATTTTTCTTAGCAGTTTTTAAAAGTGTAACAAGTATATGAAAATATTATATAAAATTTCTTTATACAAATTAAGTCACACAGATGTGCTGTTTTTTAACTTGAAAATTTTAGCAATATACTTTAGGAATGTTTTATTTCTATGTGAGTGCCTATGCTCTGTGGTCATACAATATTTTGTATGGCTGTATATTTAAGTAGTAGAATGATGTGTGGAAGGACTTGGGTTTTTTCCTTCCATCTTCTCCCCTGTATTCTCTAAAACGAGCAATGACTGCTCCCTCATATTCTCTAGTTTTTCCCAGTTTATTCTACAATGAGCAACTCTTATATTGATAATGGTGGCAACTTAAAAAACTTATTTTAAGAAATAATTAAAATATGAAAAAAAATTTTTATGGATGCCCATAACCAAATGTCTTTGCTTTATTGTGCTTTCTTTAAGTACAGTTCAATAAACTTTGCTCAGTGGTGCACATTTGTAATCCCAGTGACATGGGAGGCTGATACAAGACGATTGCAAGTTCAAAGTCATCCTGAGCAATTTAGTGAGACTCCGTCTCAAAATAAAAATAACAAAAAGGGCTGGGGAGGTAGCTCAGTGGTAGAGTGCCCCTGGGTTTGATCCCCAATAACGAAAATAAATAAATAAATAGTGTATTTGTTTCAGTGGTTCTCATTAACTGTTGCACAGCACTTCCTATTTCTGATTTTTTCAGAATGTAGCTCTTGTTCAGTGCAGGAGAGATGCTGTAACTTTTAGATATGGTTTTACTCATAAAGTGGAAGTGCTTGCCTAGTCAGAATTTTAAAAAGTCTAGCAATTATGGTATTGTTATGGTATTTTATTTTTTAGGTAGGGAAGAAATAGTCATTCTTTTTGATTTAATCACTATAAAGTGTAGAGTAATACTTCTGGAGATCTAGTTGGGTTACTCTGTAGGGCTAACTACATGTATGAATATTATACTTGATAAAAACAGCTTTGTTGATCTATTGGACATCTGAACTGGTCTTTGTGACTGTGAAGATCTACTCTTTCATCAATAGCTTTATTTATCTAAATATGGAATTTAAATATGTCTGGTGATGAAAGTGATTTTCCTCTGCTGCAATATAGCACAAATCAACTTCCAGTAATCAAAATTGGGCATGTAAGTTTTTGTTTAATGATCTCAGTCCTAATGTAGTTGCAAACTTAGGAAAAAAAAAAGAAATATTCTAAAAATATATTTCTCTTTAAATTGTGAACTATGTATATGTTGGTTACAGCAAAGAATTTTTTTAAATAACTGATTACATTAAGTCATATATATTGGTGATTCAAACTACTATCATAACTCTATATATATAAAGTTAAAATTCACCATACAGTACACTGTATTTTGAAATTTCAAACTTTTAATATCACTTCTCTATTTAGAAGGGTACACTAGTGATTTACTTTTGCCTCTCAACCTTTTTCAGACTTGTAAAAGAAACAGGAGAGATTGGCATTTCACTTTAATTTCCCAGTTAAGGTTGAGAAAGAGAAGATGGATGGCTTAAAGAGCTAAGAGAGAAGATAATTTAAACTCAAATAAGCATGCTTAGAATGATCCTGTCTGTTCCTAGCCTTCCTCCTCCTGTAATTAGCCACTGTGTGTGTCTCAGGTGTTAAACAAAGTATTTTCACCATGGAAACTGTGAACATTAACAACTGATTTTACTTTGAAACTTAAACGGCAAACACCAAAGAGTAAGTTGTTGCTATAATCCATGGGAGTCTTGAAATTGACGTCAAAACATGAGTACAGCTGTATAAGCAGTAGGAAAGAATATTTTTAACATCCCTGTTACGTCATCTTTTTGGCCTTTCCTTTTATGCTTTTCCTCTTCCACTGTACTAAAAATAAAGGGGGGAGGCTGTATAATATAATTTTTTAACCAAAATTATTGGTACATTCTTTAAAACAGCAGCTATACAATCCTTTTCTTGGTTTCCTTCCCCTTTGCAACTTTCTTTTCCCTGTAGTATTTTAATTTCTTATGATGAGGGGTGTGTGTGTGTGTAGTACTAGGGATTGAATACAGATGCTAGGCAAGTGCTTTACCACTGAGCTACACCCCCAGTCCATTTTAAAGACATTTTATTTTAAGAGAATAAAATAGGATCCCACTAAGTTCCCTAGGCTGGCCTCGAACTTGTGATCCTTTTGCCTCAGCCTCCTAAGTAGCTGGAGTTACAGGTCTGTACCATCATGCTGGATAGACTTGTTTGGTTTTTGATGGCCTTGACAGTTCAGAGGAGTACTAGTCAGGTATATTGTAAAACGAGAATTTGTCTAATGAATTTTTCATATGATTAGACTGGAGTTATGGGTAATGGTAGGAGTGTAGTTCAGTGACAGAGGAATTGCTTAGCACGTGGGAGGCCCTGGGGTATACTCACAGCACTGTATAAAATAAAACAAAACTAGAATAAGGGTTTTTGGAGGATCACAGGTGAGTGTCATCTTTGTCACCTCATATTGAGGGTACAGGATTTGTGACTGTTGATGATGACTTTGATTACCCGACTGTTTGGTAAGCTTTTCATCACTGTGACCAAGTGCTGGCAGTGGCCAACTCTATTACTCTTGGCCCAAAGTGAGGCAGAATATCATGGTGGAAGGAGCAACTCAAGACTTTGCAACCAGGAAGGAGAGAGAGGAAAAAGGAGAGACAGCGTGCGCTTCACTCAACGAGGACAAAATATAAACTTCAAAGCACACCCCCCACCCCTCTGCTCCCAGTGACCTACTTCCTCCAGCCATAACCTGCCTACAATTACCACCCAGTTAATCCATATGAGTAGATTAAACCACAGATTAGGTTGCAACTCATAATTATTTCATCTCTGAACATTCTTGCTTTGTCTAACACGTAAATTTTGGGGGGATACCTCATATCTAAACCATAACACTGGCCAAAGCAGTATTTGTCAGTTTTCTCTACTGTAAGGTACTAGAATGTTCTGATAGGAATATCCTAATCAAGTGAATTGTTATGGTACTTGCTTAAGCTTTGTGTATTGAAGTAAGTTATCACACTGATATATTCTGCTCATTGAAATGTTAACGATTTTTACAAATAATATATTCAGAGACAAAATTTAAATTTTTCAAGTGTTCAGCTTTTTCAAGTCTATTTTTGAAATAAAGGCTTGCTTTCTTGTGAAATTCTAAAGATTTTATGTTTATTTAAAGGAACAATTTAGGTTTTAATAATTTAGGAAGTTAAAAGAAGCTGGTCAATTTGACATCTCTTTAAATTCTAGACACCTGGACTTATTCCCTTCATTTTGTCTTTGTTTAAAAAAGAAACTATTTTAGAGCACTAATCTCCAGGATATATAAAGAACACAAAAAACTTAACACCAAAACAAAACAAAACAACAACAACAAAAAACCAACCCAATAAAGAAATGGGCTAAGCAGCTGAATAGAAACTTCTCAGAAGATATACAATTGATAAACAAATATATGAAGAAATGTTCAACATCTCTAGCAATTAGAGAAATGCAAATCAAAACTACTCTGAGATTTCATCTCACCCCAGTCAGAATGGCAGTTATCCAAAATACAAGCAACAATAAGTGCTGGTGAGGATGTGGTGAAAAAGGCACACTCAAACATTGCTGGTGGTACTACAAATTGGTGTAACCTATCTGGAAAGCAGTATGGACATTCCTTAAAAACTTAATGGAACCACCATTTGACCCAGCTATCTGACTCCTTGACCTATACCCTAAAGACTTAAAACAGCATACTATAGTAACGCAGCCACTTCAATGTTTATAGCAGCACAATTCACAATTGCTAAACTATGGAAGCAACATAGATGTCCTTCAGTAGATGAATGGATAAAGAAACTGTGGTATATGTACACAATGGAATATTACTCAGCAATAAAAGAGAATAAAATTATGGCATTTGCAGGTAAATGGATGGGATTGGAGAACATCTTGCTAAGTGCAAAACCAAAGGCCGAATGTTCTCTCTGATTATTGGATGCTGGTACATAATGGGGGTGGGGGTGGGGAGCATGGGAGAAATGGAGGAACTTTGGATGGGGCAGGGGGGAGGTGCGGAAGGGAAGGGGAAATGGGAGTAACAAAAAATGGTGGAATGAGATGGACATCACTACCCTAGGTACATGTATGAAGACACGAATGATGTGACTCTATGTTGTTTGCAACCAGAGAGATGGAAAATTATGGTCCATATATGTGCTGTGAATTGAAATGCATTCTTCTGATTTAAAAATAAAATAAAAATAGAAATTAAAAAGAAACTATTTGAGATACAATTTACAGTGAAGTTCACTAATTCTAAGTGTATACTTTGTTGAGCTTTGAGAAATGTGTAGTTTTTAAGCATCAATACCATAATTAAGACATAACATTTCTGCCACCCCAGAAAGTTCTCTCATTTTTTCATTCAATACCTTGCAACCAGTAATCTGCCTTCTGTCACAATGGCTTTACCTTTTCCACTTAATGTAAATAAAGTCATTTCCAGTGTGTAACCACAGTGATGAGATTGTGTGCAAGAGGGAAAAATCACGTTAGGATGGGAAGCCAGAGAAAGGGCCAGTCTTGCAGTTTTGTTTTATATTGTTGGTGGTGGGGATTGAACCCAGGATGCTTAACCACTGAGTCACATCTCCAGCCCTTTTTATTTTTTATTTTGAGGTGGAGTCTGACCAAGTTGCTTAGGACCTCACTAAGTTGCTGAGGTTGCCTTTGAACTTACTATCCTCCTCCCTTAGCCTCCTGAGCCAAAATTGGTTCATTAGATATGTTTTGAGAATATTTCTCCTGGTTCGTAGCTCATGTTTTTATTTCCTTAACAGTGCCTTTCAGAGTGCAGCAGAAGTTATTAATTTTAGTGATGTTCAGTATCTTAACTTTTTCTTTTATGTCCATGATATTCTCTTTATCAGTGTGCCTATTCGTACATCTTGATTATCTTAAATTTTGAAATAACATAATGTAAGTCCTTCAGCTTTGTTGTTTTCCTAAGAATTATTTTGGCTTGTTTAGATCTTTGCATTTTCATATGAATATTAGAGTAAGCATACCCATTTCTATTTAAAGAATTTCAGTTAAGGTTGTGTTGAATCTAGATGAGCTGGGGGGAGAATTGACATCTTGAGTCTTGCAATGCATGGACATAATCTCTCTCTCCATTTAAGTAATCATCTTTCATTTTTCAAAAGATTTTATAGTTTTCGTTGTATAGGTATTGTTCATCCCTATATACTTAATGTGTTTTGAGGTTGTAAATGGTAGTCTCATGTTCATTTTTAATTGCTTATTGAGTATATATAGAAATACATTGATTTTTGTATGTCAAGTTTGTCTGTTATTATCTTACTAGACTTAATTATTAGTTCAATTAGTTTTTCTTATAGATCTCTGGATTTTTTTAAATGTAGATGATTATATCATTTGTGATGAAAGGCAATTTTGCTTCTTTGTTCCCATCTGTAATCTTTAAAAAAATTTTTTTGAGGTTAAATTGATTTTTTTGTTGTTCTAATTAGTTATACATGACAGTACAATGTATTTTGACATATCATATGTAAAAGTGGGGTATAACTTCTCATTCTTTTGGTTGTGCATGATGTAGAGTTACATCAGTTATGTTATCATATATGCACATGTAATCTTTTTATATATTTTCACTGACTCACTCATTTTGCTAAAATGTTTTTTAAAAATGGGGAGTGCAGACCTGTAGGCATCTTTGCCTTATTCTTGATCTTAGGGGAAAACATTCACTATTTTATCATTAAGTAGGATGTCAAATGTATGTTTTTCATAGATGACCTTTATCAGTTTGGAGAAATAGCCTTCTATTCATAGTTTGTGAGAAATTTTATTAACAGATATTGAATTTTGTTACAAGTTGTTTCTGTATCTATTGAGATGCTCATATGGTTTTTCCTTTTTAGACTGATGTTTTGAATGTCGAACCAACCTTGCGTTATTAGGATAAACCCCATTAAGTCAATATGCATTATCTTTAATATTGTTTTGCTAATAGTTGGACAAAGATATTTGCATCTTTGTTCATGAGGGATATTTTTGGTTTTCTTGTAATGTCTGCTTCATTTTTGTATCAGGGTAATGTTGGCCTCAGAAAATGAGTTCAGAAATGTTGTCTGTTTTCAAAAAGAGCACGTGTGGAATAGTTATCTCCTCCTTTAAGGGTTTATTTTATTATTTTTTTTTTTTAAGTGCTGGGAATTAAACTCAGAGCCTGGTACATGCTAAGCAAACATTCTCCAACTGAATCACATCCCCATCCTGTTTCTTCTTTTAAATACTTAAGAGAATTCATCAGTGAAATCATCTGAGGGTGGAGTTTTCTTTGTAGAAAAAATTTTAACTCACAATTGAAATCATCATGCCATGAGTGTACCCACTATTCTTCTAATACCCTAGACTAATTGTTCAGTAAACTTTTTACTGAACATTTTAGAATCATTTTAGAATAGTACAGTTTCTTTATACCCCACACCTGAGGAAAATTATCCTCATCGTTCCTCATGTACTATAATACATCTGTCAGAACTAAGAAACTGACATTGATACATTACTATTAACTGAACTTCAGGCTTTATTTGGATATCACCAGCTTTTCCATTAATTCCAGGATCAAATACAAGATATCACATTGCATTTAGTTTTCACATTTCCCTATCTTTTTGTTACCAGGGATTAAACGTTTTGTTATCGGGGATACTCGACCACTGGGCCACATCCCCAGCTTTATTTTGTGTTTTATTTATAGACAGGATCTTACTGAGTTGCTTAGCGCCTGGCCATTGCTGAGGCTGGCTTTGAACTTGAGATTCTCCTGTCTCAGCCTCCCAAAGTGCTGGGATTACAGGTGTGTGCCACCACGCCTGGCTTCCCTATCTTCTTGTTTGTGATAGTTTCACAGTCTTACCTTGATCTCAACAGTCTTGAAGTATTGGGCAGGTATTTTGTACAATGGCCCCCAGTCTAAATTTGCTGCTGTTTCTTACTATTAGACTAGGGTTATATAATTTTGGAAAGAATCCCACAGAGGTGAAATGCCCTTTTCATTTTATCATATCAGGGGTACATGATGCTCACATGACTTCACTGCTGCTATTAATCACTACTTGGTTAAAGTATTGTTTACTTGCCAAATTTCTTCACTCTAAAGTTACTCTTTTTCTTTTTCCACTTTCTGTTCTTTAGAAAAAAGTCACTAAGTCTAACCCACACACTGGGAAGTGGGAAGTATCTACATGAGATTTGAGATCTTTCTGAAAGGAAGGTTTATGTCTTGCTTCCCATTTATTCACTCAACCATTTATTTCAGTATGCACTCGTGTGTATTTATTTTATACTTTGAGTTCTGATCTACTGCTGTGTTTCTGTTTTGTTGCTTAGATTGTTCTATCTTTTACTATTGGGAAGGTTCTCAGCTTGGTGCTTGTGTCTCTTTCAAATCTCTCTCTCTTTTGTTTTTTTGAGCACTCCCTCACTTCATGGTACTATAAGATACTCCAGGCTCATCTTATATTTCCTTTGGCCTAACTGTAGAATGAGCCATATCTCCAAGGAGCTATAATTTCTTTTATTGAGAATTGTATTTAGAAACTAAAATGTTGGTGCTGGGTGTGTCCATTGCTACTGGGGTGACATTGTTTTTAGGCCTGTCTCAGGGAACACAGCTATGTAATATGTGTCTGTATACTAACTCATCTATGTGTACACATCTATAATTGTTTCTGTACCTATTTGTGTGTGTGTGTGTGTTAAATTAAACATGGGCTTATATTGATGTCTTTAATTTTAATCCAGCACTGCAGGATTCACTGTAGTTGTCTTTCCTTGCTTATCTGTGACTTCCATATCTGACAATGGAAAACATTATCCACCCATTGTCCATTCACTTATTTGTTCAACCTGACTGCCCATGAAAATTTCAGAATTATTAATCTGTACCCTGTGAGAAATAAAATTTCCAATTAGAGTATGGTGTTTATGTACAGTATCTTTTGTCATTAGTCTTACAATTTCAAGTCAAAACACCATTTTCCAGAGTTGGGGAAGCTTCAGTGTGCAGTTATGGCATACATTTATAATGCAGTTAGTCATTTAAAGGAACCCACATTTCATCTTGGGATCATCTGACATTTTGGTTGATGTTTTTTGTTGTTCAGTTAGCATTTAATGGAAGTTCATTTTCATAATGTGCAATTCTGTGGGTTTAGACAAATGCATAGTGCCATGTATCCACTACTGTAATATATAAAACAGATTCTGAACCCCCAGATGTTCCCTTGTGTATTTCCTGTGTAGTCAATCACTCCTCACTTCTCTAATTCCTAATAATTACTAATCTGTTTCCTGTCCCTATACTTTACATTTTCCAGAGTGTAATGTGAATGGAACAATATAGTAATTGAATTTATATGTGGCTTCTTTCAATTAGATACATTTAAGATTCACCCAGGATGTGTAAATTACCAGTTCAGTATTTTTTTGGCGGGGGTCGGGGGGAGTACCAGGGATTGAACTCACGGACACTCAATCACTGAGCCACATCCCCAGCTCTATTTTGTATTTTATTTAAAGACAGGGTCTCACTGAGTTGTGTAGCATCTCGCTGTTGCTGAGGCTGGCTTTGAACTTGCGATCCTCCTGCCTCAGCCTCTCTTGAATGGTCTTCTGTTATATAAATGAACCATAGCTTATCTTTCCATTTCCCCAATACAGGATATCATTGTTGCTTTCTGTTTTTAGTAATTATAAGTAAAGCTGCTATAAATGTCCGTGCGCAGATTTTTGCGCAGACATATAAGTTTTCAGATCTACTTGAGTGAATACCCAAGAGTATGACTGCAGGTCATACGATGAGTCTGTATTTAAGTGTTGACTGCTTTTGTTCTTAAGTGGAGAAATGCAGGACATCTTCTTTTTCATCTAGTTTCTTTCTCAAATTGTTTGTGACTTCTATCTCTGTTTTTGAGTGGTCATAATTCATTCATTGTTAATATTCTAATGTATGAAAATACCTCAATTTTAAAATCCATTCTACAAATGGACATTTAGTTGGTCTTTAGCTTGGGACTATTACTAATTATGCTGTTAAGAATATTCATGGGGGGCTGGGGTTGTGTTTCAATGGTAGAGTGCTTGCCTAGCATGTGTGAGGCACTGGGTTTGATTCTCAGCATTGCATATAAATAAATGAATAAAATAAAGGTCCATCAACATCATGCAAAGAACATTCATGGACCTGTCTTTGCATCAGCAAATGTAGACATTTCTTCATAAGTGGAATTGCTGGTCAGTTTTAGTTAATACTGCCAGACAATTTTCTATGGTGACTGTACCATTTTACATTCTTACTAGCAGTGTGTTAGGGGTTCCAGGTGCTAACTACTAATTTGTTAAGTACTTATAAACCATAAGTTCAGCAAATCAATTTTTGCTACTGCCCAAAGAGAACATTATTTTGAAGATCTTAAAGATATATAAAATAAAAAGTACACATATGTGTGTGTATAAACAGAAATATTTTTTCCTAAAACAAACTCCATTTGTCAAGATGTAGATTCCTTGGAAGCTGATTCTTAATAAATCACTATGGTTTTGAGGTCCTGTGAATTCCTTTATAAAATCACAGAATCTTGGGTTATAATTTATGTAAAGTGATTCTTGGAATTTTACTTAAAATTAGGTTTAATCACATGTTCTAAGGAATATGTTTCATAAAACAAAGCTTATTTTCTATTCATTACTAATATATTTATCCCAGAAATTGTATGTAGTGCATGTCAAATTATCAAGTTGGATTGATGCTTCAGAAAAGGAAGGTAGAGGTTAATGAGTTTTCCTAGTATGGCAGTGCATTTGTTAGAGAACAGTGTTGGAGGCAGATTACTGTTTTAATAAAATTGCAGGGCTTGTAGGGATTAGATTGAATGAGTGTGTTTCTTACCTCCCTCTTTCTATTGTAAGTGGCAAGTATTCTAGTTAACAAAGTGATAGACATCATAATGCCTGGGGCAGAGTTAGACCTGGGAAGATTTACAACAATCAAACACAAACCGACAGAGTAGCATGAAGAAATTTCAATCCTCCCAGCCTTGCTTACAAACTTAATTAGACTTATTGGGGCAGAAAATACCCCCCCCCCCATTTTTATCTGTTTCTCTTCCACTCCCACCTTCTATGCCTCTATGCCAGATTCCTTTTGAAGAGGTCATACTACCAACAAAAGGAGACTTTTCTCCTGTAAATGCTAATGTTTGGTTTATTTGGCTTTAGGGAAGGGAGCAGTAATGATAACAAAATTTTAAGATATTTGAGAGAGACTGTGGTATATTCAGGAAATTTCAAATTTAAAAATCCTATATTCAGAATGAAAATTGTTTTTGTGGTTCTATAATTAGATCTTCTACAACTATTTTTAATTGGGAGCTGTTTGGCCTGCTCTTAAAAAATTGTCAGCTGAATTTTTGCCATTTCTGTCATTTATGTGTGTTTTATGGTAAGATCTAGGGAAATGTACGTGTATGCTGTTCTCTGCCTTTCCATTAGCTGTGCTGTGTTGGGCTTCAGATGATGATGGTAGATGATTGGGGGTGGGAGAAGAGGTGGGGTTTCTTCTTATCATCCCTCTGTGGTCAGTAAAATTATCCGACAAATGCCTTTCAAAGGATGCGCAATGTATGTATAAAGGAAAAGCCTAGGATTGCTAAGGGAGTGGTGTGTTTGGTGAGGATTTCATTCTCTACTCCATGGAAACAAGGCTTTTGAGCTTCTAGTCGTCTGCTGATTTGTCTGGTGATCCAGGTAATCTATAGCAGTCTTTGTTTTCTCGGTTATATATGAAGTCTGGCAAAATGGTAGAAAAATAGCTTCAGTGAAAGGAGGGATGTACTTATAACAGAAAGGAAATTAAATAAAGAAAAGGATATTTTTACATTATTATTATTTCTTACAATAGCTTTTTAAACACCCCTTCCCCCACCATGTTTTAAAAAGCCTATTTGACGTAAAGGAAGAAAATTCCTAGTTTTGAAAACCCATGCCTTAATTGCTTAGCTTGAGAACAAAGATTTTAACATACAGCATTGCAGGAATATCTTTATTCAGAAGGATAGGAAGCAGCATCCTCCTGTTAACCATTTTAGAACTGAATTGGCATAATGGTTCTTGAGTCTTAACTGAGGACTTTGACTTATTATTCTGTGAATTGTGATTTAATTATCTCAAGCTTCAGGATGGTTGTTTCCCTTTGATACCCAAGGGACCATGAATAGGGCATGGGGGGCAGGGATTCATCTTTGAGTGGGGGAAGGGAGTATTTTTACAGAGTAATCTTCCTGATTGTTTTTCATTTGAAACTAAATTGAAATATATAGTCATTTGGAAAAGGTTACATCCATAGCACCAAGTGTTCTTTTATCAATTTGAATTACTTTGTCCTTTGTTCAGTTTGTGGTATTTTTGCTCGTCAGCTAAAATGCTGATTGTAAATATGAAGAAGCTGCCGAATTGCTCTGATGGCATTGGAATTGCATTCTGCCCCCACCCCTCCAATTACATCTGTAAATATAGGAGCAGAGGCATGAATGTGAAAAATAGAAGTGATATAAAATGCTTCTCTCCTAAAATTGTTTTTTCATAGAGGAAGTGATTTTCTGGTGAACAGAAAGACCAAGGGCTATAAATTTATAAAATTAAAATGTTTAGTGCTGCAGACTTTGTTGTAGACAGGCTGAAAACATTTAAACCATATTATAAAGCTTTCAGTTTATTATCTTCATCACATTGATATGATGGAGTTATATGATAACTCATATAGTTGATATGAGTTATCATACTGTTTGTTACATTTTGAAAACTGGATAACCTTAAGAAGTATTAGCAAATTAACATGCTTATTGATATTGAGCATTTACATTATGCTAGGTACTTTAGATGTATACAAGGTTTATAGTCTAGTATAGGTACCAAGAAACTCATGCAGATGATATACCATTTTTGGTGCTAGCACGTAAGTATTGGTTATATATATTTATGTACTGATATGTAGGCATTTTATATAAGCTGCTATATTTAATCCCATAATAACCAATAACAAAATTATCCTAATCTTCTTTAATAGACAAGAAAATTTCAAGAGGCTAAAGTAATTTACCATTAGTAACAAAGCCATGAAGTAGTCTAGGCCAGTCAGACTCTAGAGCTCTTTCCATTGTGTATATGCACAGATTAAAATATTTTATCACCTTTATTTGACCTCACAGCAATGCCAGCGGAGTGACCAGGAGGTAGGGATCCTAGTCTCTGCTCAAAACTGAGTGACTGAATAAATTACTTAGAATTATTTATAAAGTGTGAAGATTGAACAAGTTAATGTAAAGTTCACTTGTAACATTGTTTACGTGTCTATGGAAACAAGTATTGATGCTTTAGATTTTTTTATTATAAATATATTTAGTTTCCATTACTGAGCCTTTATAACTTGCTCTGATTTCTTTGGGTAGAAAGAATATCTTACAACATATTGATACAATACACATTTATTCATTAAGATCATTATTGTCTATGGTTTTCCTTCTTCCTTTCCCCAAACATATCACAAGGACCTAGAGTGGTGCCTGACTACATAGTGTGCAGTAATAAATTGGTAGAACATATAAGTAACTCAATACTTTTTTTAACAATAGAAGATTCTCTTGGGCCTAAAATTATTCATCTTACTATTACAATGAAGAAAGCCTATAAAACAAGTTTAGTCAAATTTGCTGGCATTTTCCTATACAAAATTACTGCTGATATGGAACTTGATAACCATAGGTTTACCTATTATTGTGTTTAATGCATTACTAATGCATTATTAGATACTTTCACTATGCCAAGAAAAGCACAGTAACAAAGTTCTCTTTTGGGGAGCTTACTATTGGTTTATGTATACTCTCAAATCCTTTTAAATTTATAATGGGTAGAAATATTTAGACTATTGAATCCTTTACTCACAAGATGTTTTATGAAGAATAACAAAGTTTATCCAACTGTTGATGAACATTTGGGTTGTTTCAAGCTTTATACTATTGGTATCAGTTACTACAGCTGAATGTGGTGGTACACACCAGTAATCCCAGTGACTCAGGAGACTGAGGCAGGAGGATTGCAAATTTGAGGCCAGCCTCAGCAGTGTATTGAGGCCCAGCTATATAATGTCTTAAAATTAAGTAGTTTTGGTTACTCAACTTTGTTCTTCTTTTTCAAAATTGTTGGTTCTTCCAAGCTCTTTGCATTTCCATATGAACTTTGGAAGCAGCTTGTCAATTGTTTTTAAGAAAGCCTTTTGGGATTTTGATTGGAAAGGTACTGATTCTGTAGATTAGTTTGGGGATAATAATATCTTAACAGTAATGAGCTTTCCAATTTACAAATATGTTACCTCTATTTAGGTCTTAATTTTTCTTAGCCATGTTTTTAAGGTTTCAGTATATAAGTCTTACACATATTTTGTCAGATTTCTTTCTAAATATTTAATATCTTTGATGCTATTGTAAACAAATTTTTTTTAAAATATTTTTTAGTTATACATGGACATAGTGTCTTTATTTTGTTTTATTTATTTTTACATGGTGCTGAGGATCGAACCCAGTACCTCACGCATGCGAGGCAAGCGCTCTGCCACTGAGCCACAACCTCAGCCCTCAAATTTTTGTTTTAAATTTCAATCTCATTCTTTATTGCTAGTATGGAAATACAGCTGATTATTGATCTCATGTCTTGCAACTTTGCTAAATGAATTAATTCTAATTTTTTGTTTACATAAAGTTTTCTATATAATTCATTATTTAGTCTGTGAATAGAGAGTTAAATTTCTTCCTTTCCAATCTGTATGTATGCCTTTATTTCTTATGGCTTCATTGCACTGGCTAAAATGGTACAGTATTGAGGAAAAGTGATGAGAGCAGACAACACTGTGCTATTCCTGATCTTTGAGAGAAAGCATTCAGTTTTTCATCATTTAGTGTGATGTTAACTATAGTTTTTTTGTTATTGTTGTTGCTGTTTTTAAGGTTGGGCTTTTTATGAATGTTTACTGGAAGTACTAGAAATATAATTGATAATACTATTGCAATTAAGTAAAAGTCTTATAAAAGAGAAGATTACATTTATTTAAGAGAGGCCTTCAGAGTAATTGATGATATAATACTCTTTAAACAGGTAAATTGTCCCACTCCCAATTTTTTGCATTGAGAAAGAAGTCATAACAAAACATTTTCAATATTTTTTGTGCTATGTAACAGTTGTGACATAAATATGAATTTAAAATACATTATAAGAACACAAGGAATTAGAAACTATAGATATGGTAAAAACTTTAAACTTGTTTCTGTAAGTTTGTGAATTTTTATGATTCCATAAAAATGAGTAAAGTCATATGACTTTAGAAAAATTTCAGATTTAGTCTAACCTTTATATTTTACAGATGATGTTAAGTATGTTTTCTAGGGAAATCTCTTTCATGATTTGTCCTGCCATGTTGATTTCATCCAAATAATGGATTTCTAGATCAGATCTGTCCCCTAAATTCAAGTCTTTAATAGACATCTCCACCAGTGTCCTACAGGGACCTTGACAGACAAAACTTCTCTTCCAGTCTTGCTGTAGCATTTCTTTTCCTGATGAGTAGCATAGTAAAATGTTTTGTCATCTAAGCCTAAATCCTGGGAGTTCCTTTTTCTTCTTCATTTTCTAAGTCTACTGGAGGTTCAGTGCTTATTTCTATAATGTTCTTTATGATATTTGTCTCTTTTTTCTTGTTAACCCTTGATGTTGCTCTTATTTAGTTCATCATTAAAAAAACCTGTACTGTTATAATTTTCTAATTGGTTTCCCTTCTGAAACCAATTTTCATATATTACCCATCCATTCTTCATGCTGTTTATATTTGTAAGATCCAGATGGAATCCTATTACTGCCTGGCTTAAAACTTATCAGTATTCCTATATTGTCCTTAGTAGTGGTTATTTGGAGGAGGGATGTTATGGACCTATGTTGAGTATCACTAGAAACTCCTTAATCCCCAGTACAGACCTCAAATTCAGTACCCCTAAGGTTTAGGGGTATTTTTTACAGACCAAAATTTAAATTCTCTGTACTTTTTGTTGACCTACATTGATCATATTACTGCTTGTCTCTCTACACATCTTTATGCTCCAACTGTCCAGTCCTGGTGCTCCAGTCATACTGAGCTACTTGCAATTTCTCCAAACACATTGGCATACAGTTCTCCCTTTGCTTAGAATGTCCGCTTGTCTTTTTCCTTGGTTGAATTTTTAATTTTGTCAACAAATTTTTATAGAGTTCTTTTAAGAGCTGTGCCTTGTTTGTGGTTTTTACTATGTACTTATAGAACTTCCTGATGATACAGACTAACATGGAACACAAAGTAAGTATAAAATGTGGTAAGTAGTATTAAAAAAGAGAAAACAGGAGGGCCCTGATTCAGATTGGGGAGCATAGAGAAAAGACTTTTCTGAGATAGCAAGCTTTAAGGGCAGGGAGAGGGTCCTAGATAGAGCAGCATGAGAGAGATCCTGCTGGGGGATGGAATGCATGTGAGGCAGTGAAGGGAGGCCACTATGGCTTAAGCCAAGTGAGTGAACAGGAGAGTGATAATTGGGGTTAGAAAGGTAATGAGAGCTATATTTGGCCTTTGTATGTCATGTTTGCTATTTGAACTTTTCTAAGTGCAGTAGAAAGCTGTTGAAGGAAATTTAAGCAGAAGAGGGACACAAGGTTTGTGTTTTGAAATTATATGATCACTATACGGGAAAATGAATTGGAGGATGTGTGTAAGAGTAGAAGTGGTGAGACCTATTAAACTATTGCAATAGGCTAGGCCTGACAAGGTGGGTAGCTCTAAGCTAGCAATGGAAACTATCAGAAAAAGATACATTTGAGATATGTATTAAGGTTAAAATCATTTCATTGTGATGGCAAATCCCGAGGAATATACAGATTTGTTTCATTTACTATTGTGTCTTCAGACTTTAGAGAGTACCTGATATGGTGTTCTGTAATTATTGTTGGATAGATGAAGAAGATATTAGATATGGATACTGAGGGAAAGATGTTGGTAATGATTTCCAGATTCCTATCTAGATCAACTGAGTGGATGGTGGTCCTTACTGAGATAGAAAAACAGTTTGGGGGGATAGAAAGGATTTAGTTTTGAATTTATTGAATTTGAGATGCCATGCTACAGCTAAATGATTATGCCTAGAATGCTACTGATTTGAACCTAGAAAACAGAGCAAATCTATCTGCCCATATTGGTATTTATTCTTTCATTATACATTTATTGAGCACCTACTTTGTCCCTAGCACCATCCTGGAATATAGCAATGAGTCAGAGCCTGCTGTTATATCCCAGTAGGGTGGATGGAAGTAGAGGGAGATACCAGATTCTCATTTTTTAAAAAACCCATTTGCCAAGTACTTATTCTATACAGAGGTACCAAATTGGGATATAGTGAGGATACAAAGTTAAGACTAGTTCTCTATTGAGAAAACACTATGTTTTGCTAGATGAGGTAGAGGTAGCTTTTGTTAAAGGTATTTTATTAGTAACTGTATGTTACTCAATCCAGTACTTACCTTCAATCCCTTTACCTTAGCTTCTATATTCTTAAGTTGCTTTTATTGAGTTTTATTGTTTGGATTTTTATGTTTGAGTCCCCCTGCCCCCAATCTCTGAGAAGGGCTGTGCCTACTCCATTTCCTCATTTCCTTCTCTAAAGATTTCTTATATTGCTGTTTCCAGTATACAAAAAAAGGTTGGGGGGGTGGTGAAAGTAAAAAGAAGAATTTAAAAAAAAAAAGAAAGAAATTTTAGACATTGTTATTATCATCTCACATTTGAGTCTTCTGACACATGTCAGAAGTCTTTATGGGGAAATATTGAGACCAGCTTAATATTTCCCTCCTGCATATGATTCCTCCTCCTCCTTTTCACTTTTCTCTTTCTGCCTTACTCTCCCTTCCCCTTCTTCATGCTCATATAACTCTTTTAAAATCTTAAATTTTCATAACTTTAGCAGTGTATGTGTTAGCACTGATTGTTTTGTATCAGTTTTGTATTGTTTTTTTTAGGATACAGTGTGCCCTTTCAATCTTCAGATTCAAATCATTTTGTAGTTTTTGGAATTTTTCTCTAGTATTTTTGCACATATTTTTATTTCCTATAAAGCACAGTATTTAAGAAAAAGGCTTTAGAGTTATAAGGTCAGGGTTTAACATCTTACCGTCTTTGCTTACTCTCTGACTTTGGACAATTTCCTTAATCTTTTTGTGTCTTAGTTTATTCAACTACAAGATAGGCATAATAATAGTATTTAACATTAAATGAGGTAATAAATGTAATGCAGGTATAATAGTTGCTGGCATATGTTAAGTGCTTACTGTTAGCTGTAATATTAACTATTTCATTTTTCTGTTATTCTTTTCTGTCAGTGTACAAATAGCAAAGTGCTTGAGGATACATAGTTTTCTGTGTTGTGACCTGGTGACAGTTTCCACATCATATCAACTTTACCTCCAGGAGCATACTAAATCTTGAAGTGTGCCAGTTCTGGAACTTTATTCCCTTCTCCAGTCTATATATGCCTTCAGAATCCAAGGATAGTTGGCACCTGCATTTTAGGTCTGTGATCCTTATGTTTAGGGAAATGTATTTCCTGTCAGAATCTACCAGGACTTTCTTGGCCTTGATCCAGAACTTAATAGATATGGCAAGTATGTTTTGTAGTTAGTGGTTTGAGGTTTTAATAATGTCCTTCATTCATTGAAGATGAATTTTTCCCTTCTAATTTTGCTTTCAGTCTTGATGGAAAGCTAAAACTATGGGGAAGAATTGGTTTTGCTCTCTTCCATCTTTCCCTGGAATTTAATCTATATTTAGGAACCAGTAGTTTTCTGTTCAGGTAGAAATATGTTTGTCTTCAGATGTATAGCTGGCAAGTTGCCCATATAGCAAATGAGATATTAACTGAATTCTCCACTCAGTTTTTGGGATGTGGAAATGTAGATTCTGTAGGATTTGGAGATCAAATGCCTTGGAGTTATACTAAATCTAATTTTTCTGATTTCCACTTATGTGAAAACTTTGGGTTAACTATAAAAAATTATACAAAGGAAAATCAGTAATATTTGTTGTAACGTGGTTGCCCAGAGGCGAAGAGTAGGAGTACTAGTTAAACAGTGAGGTTTTGAGTCCAAGCTCCATCTACTAGTTAGTAACTTGTAGTTACTTAATCTCTCTGAATGTTGTCACATTTCTCTTCTATAAAATCAGGCTAAAAATCACACCTATTTCGTAGCATTATTATTAGAGTTAAATGAACTAATACATAGAAAATATTTAAAGTAGAGGCTCTTAAGTACTCAAGTAAGTTACTCAGTTTTTAACTGATATTGCCATGGTTTTATTTTCTAATCATCACTCCTGTTATGGATACTGAATGGTATGTATTTGGAGCAATCTATCTTTCATAATTTTGGGCTTAAATGTAACTTAAAGCTTTGGAGTGTTCTTTAACTAACCATTCTTAAACCACTGAGTATTTTTCAGGGAAGTGAACCCCAGAAAAAAAATGGCACAGCTTGTTGTATTTTTGTTTACCTCTATAATTTATGGTTATTAGAGCCTGTTTTTCTCCTCCTCTTATGTAAGTTAAGCAGCATAAGAATTAAGAAACCTTTGTTTTGATGATGAGCCCATTTTAATTAGGTTTTAAGCACTGGTAGAAAATTTAGTTCCTTTAATGGGAATTTGGTCACTGACTATCCTCCACCCTCCTAGGAAGAAGTTTTTTCAGGAATTAAATAGGTCTATCTAGCAGAGTCGTCTTGCCTTTGGCAATGGAAGCATACAAAGACCACATTGAGCATAGCTGCTGGGGAAACCCTTTTTCCTTTTCTGGCCTGTAAATGCTGTTCTGTTTCTGTGAAAAGCCCTGACATCAGCTCTTGGAAAAATCCAAATACTTGTGTTAGAACAGCACAGAAACACTTGCCTGGGCAAAGATTAATAGCTGAACTATACTTCTAAGTTTATCAAATACCTCTCAGTTGTGACACACTTTTTAAAAAATATTATATCTGTGAGTTAAGGCATTATCTAGAGAAATTGATGTAGAAAGGACAACTTAACAGCTACCCCTCATTCTTTGCTAATTTCTCCTTAATTTAGTCTTTCATGAATAAAATCCACCTTGAAGATAATATAGAATTCTTGCTTGAGAGGTCAGAGGAGAGAAAAAAATCTTTCAGTATTACAAACTTTGTGCTGTGTTCTCTATATATTAGGTGCTTCATAAGTATTGGATGGTATTTGGAATGAAATACATTGTTACTGTAAACAGACTGAACCTGACTTTCTTAGTGTCCAAAGCTGTGTGATATGAAGGTTTATCCATCTATTAGTGTTACTTTAAGACAAAATCAGATCATGATTAAAATTCTTTAGCAGTTTTCTACTATATTATGAATAAAATCTGAACTTGTTTCCATGACACACACGTTTTTACATTTTTTCTGGCCCTGTGTGTTGTTGACCTCATTTTACTATTATTCTTTTTGATCATTCTCTACACTAAAGCCATCGTGGACTTTGTATTTCTCAAATACTCTAAGCTGCTTATCCTTTGTAAACATGGACAAGCTGTTTCCATTGCCTATAACTCTCTAGTCCTTGATCTTCTCAGGGTTTGATTCTTCACCCCATTTGTGTTCAGTTCAAATGTCTCAAAGGTCTTCTTTGAATAAACTGATTTACCCCATTTAGTCACAGTCATATCTTTTTCTCATATCACTTATCACTATTTGAAATTCTTTGATACAATTATTTGCTTGCTTACAATCTATCGTCTTCCTATAGACTGCAAGTGTCTTGAGAGCAGGGTCCTCATCTCTGCACTGATACAACCTCCAGTGTCTAGAATAATGCCTGGCAGAGTGACATTGGTGTCACTTAGTATGCATTTGACTACCTGTAATAGGAAACCAAGTCAAACAGATTTAAGCATAACACATTTACTAGCTCACATAAAAAGGACATCCAGAGGTAGGCTTCAGGAGTTTTTGGTTTAGTGGTTTATCTGTGTCAGGGTCCGGTCATTTTCCATCTTTTCATCAGTATCAGCTTTGTACTAAACTGGTCTTTAAGGATGGATATTAAGAGTACAGAAGTTACTTTCATAGATGCTTCCAGTGAACTTACTTTCTAATCTCATTGCTTCTTTCTGAACCAGTCACTTACTGAGGAATACAGTCAACGTTAGACCAAAAAATTGTTGCTGCAGATGGAGTCAGCTCCCCTTGAGTCATCTGGGCTTTGAGGGGAGTAGTAGATAACTAAATAAAATTGGAGTTTTCTTAGGAAGGCTGTGGTTTCTAGATCAGAAATGGTTTATATCCCAATTCTCAATGGAATTTGTAATTCTCAATGAAAATTTGTTGAATAAATGAATTCATATGGTAAAGGTATTGAATTAAGTATATTCTGAGCATTACACTATAGTAGTTAATTAGAACACAAAATCAAATAGAACATGGTTCATGTCTTCAGATAATTTAGTGAGTCAGACAAATTAGTAGAATATTAAAGTTGTTTTAAAAATCAGTTGATTTACATATTTTTTAAGAAGATAAAAAAAGACAAAAGAGGATACAAAGAACAGATAAGACAAATAAAAAACTAATAGCAAGATTATAGACTTAAACCTACCCATATCAGTAATCTCATTTAAGGTAAGTGGTCTAAACACCCCAATTAAAAGGCAGAGATTATAAGATTGAAACAGTGAAGCCCAGCATATGCTGCCTTCAAGAAGCATACCTTAAAAATAAAGACACACATAGTTTAAAAGAGTGGAGAAAGATATGCCGACATTAATCAAAGGAAAACTAGAGAACTAAAATGACTATATGTATGTCAGATAAAGTAGGTTTAAGAGCATAGACTATTGGGATAAAAGCATCATTTCATAATGATAAAAGGGTCAATTTAAAAAGAAGATATAGCATTTCTAAACTTTGTATACCTTCTAACAGAGCTTCAAGACTAACATAAAGACAATTAGACAAATCTGCCGTCATTGTCATATTGCCAGAGATTTCACTATCAACAATTGATAGAAATAGCTAAACTCAGCAAGGACACAGAATGTTAAACAATACTGTTGACCAGTTTGATCTAATTGCATCCATGGAACATTCCAGCCAACAACATAATGCATTTTTTCTTATTGAGAGGGTGCGTGGAATATTTGCTGAGATAGCATATTTGAGGCTAGAAAATAAGTTTCAGTAAATTTAAAGGATTCAGGTCATACAAAACATGTTTTCTGATTTCTGTGGAATTAAATTAAAGATCAATAAAAGAAAGATCTCTAAAAAATCTCCAAATATTTAGAAATGAAAAAACACATTTCTAAATGATTCAAGGGTCAAAGAAGAAATCAAAAGGAAATAGGGAAGTACTGTGTTGAATGAAAATGAAAATACAACAAATCAGAATTTGAAAACACAATATATCTCAATTTGTTGAGTGCTACTAAAGCATTACATAGAAATTTATAGACATTAAACACCTATTAGAAAGAGTGAAAGTCTAAAATCAGTGACATCAACTTCCATTTTAAGAAACTACCACCAGCCTCAGCAATGGCGAGGCACTAAGCAACTCAGTGAGACCCTGTCTCTACATAAAACACAAAATAGGGCTGGGGATGTGCCTTAGTGGTCGAGTACCCTGAGTTCAATCCTCAGTACCAACAAAACAAAACAAAACAAAACAAAAATAAGAAACTACCAAGGTAAAATGCAAGAAAAGAATTAATAAAGATTAGAGCAGGAGTCAAAGAAAATGAACACAGAGAAACAATAGAGAAAATTAACCTAAAACCTAGTTCTTTAAGAAGATTAATAAAATTATTAAACCTCTTGCCAGGCTGATCAAGAATAAAAGTGAGAAGACAAACATTACCAGTATCAGGAATGAAAGCAAAAATACACAGTACAGATTCCATAGATATTAAAAGGATAATAGTGTGCAACCAGAGAAATGGAAAAACTGAGCTCTATATATGTACTATGACTTGAAATGCAACTAAATAAACTAATTTTAAAAAAAAGGATAATAGTGAATATTATAAATGATTTTATGCTGGTAAATTCAGTTTAGATGAAATATGGTTGGGAATTTTATAAATTTTATAAATTCCAATATATAATAATATATATAATATATAAATGCATAAATATATCTATGTATATTATATATACATATATAGGAAAAATACAAAAGCCCCTCCTATACTGTACTGTACTGTGTGTGTGTATGTGTGTAAAACTACCATGTAAGGTTTAAAGTAAGTGTACAAAGTTAGTTTAATACTAGAAAATGAGTCAATCTAAGTAAAGGAGTGGTAGATGGTAGGAACTAGTTTGCTCTCTTAGGGAAGGTGAACAAGGGAAGACAAATCTTGTGGTACTGGATTATAATCAGATATAAGTATGAACTCATATTTAGCTAGCAGTAGTTACTGAAATAATTATTGCTCTCCATATATACATGAGTAATAAACACACAAATTTCCTGTCTCTGCTGGGAGAGCCTAGGAGTGGTGCCATCCCACTAACAGTGGACACATTTGGCTGCTGGATCTTGGTTTCTAAATATCATTGTCTAGTAAAATGGCTACTAGGAAAAATGGTGATTGTAGGGCTGGAGTAGAAAAAATGCTCTGATATTTTCTGACACTATAGAGAGCCTAGAGCACCTTTAGTGCCTGAAACAAGGAAGTGCTAAAAATATAGACGGGTGAGGTTGTGTCAAAGGGATCTAGGTGCCAACCTAAAAGAACTCTCAATGGCTTAAGTTGGAACAATTTGAACAGAAAAATAAATAATGTAGTATTGGAGTAGAACCCAAAAGTATAAAATAAGTATATATGAGTTTATACTGGTATAAGTGATTACATAAATATATAGGTGACAAGACACAAATCTTCTTACTGAAAAATTCCAATAGCTTAATCCTCTCAAATCCTAAGGTGGGTTGGATTTAGTGACTTGCTTCTAATGAAATGTGGCAAAGGAGAAACAGTAACTTTACAGGGAGAAGCCTGGCAAGCAGTAACTTAACAAGATGACCAAGGTAAATATTATAGTTATATAAGATATAACATGTTGATAACATGTACCCTCCCCCCCCAAAAGGTGATAACAAAGGCACTTTACTTTTGTGGTATTCCAAAAATAGGCCTACGCATATATGGACAACCACTTTTCAAGAAATGATGCTGGAATTATGGGATATCCACATGCAAATAAAAAAGTAAACTTTTATCCATACCTTATATCCTATGAAGAAATTATTGCAAAATATATGTATACTGAAAAATTAACTAAGATCAGCAAACTTTAGAAGAAAATGTAGGGTACAGTTTTTATGACCTTGGGTTAGGCATAGATTTTTTAGATGTGACATTAAAAGCACCTGTGAATGTACATTTTCCAAATGAAGTCACACTGACAGGTACCAGGTCTTAGGGCTTCAACTTATCTTGAAAGGATACAGTTCAACCAATAGCAAATGTAAAGGTTCCCAATTTGGTATTATTTTCCTGTTTAAGGTAGGCAAATTGAGAATCTCTCTATATGCCTGGTGCTTTTCACACACTGTACCTTCCATATCCATGCTTATTCTTTTCTAATATATCAGTGTTATGATTAATAAAACAAATTCCTCTGAAGATATTATGAATTTAGTTTTTGGCATTTGTTCAATTTGTAGATTGTTTATCTATAGCTATATTATGTGGATTCTTTTTTTTTTTTTTTTAGCAGAAATAGCGTTTCTTACTCACTTTGTGCCATACCTTGTTAGTTGGGCACCAAAGTATTGTTACCCAGGTCCTTTGTCTTGCAAGATCTGATGTCAAAACAGCTCCTTCAGCTTCTGCTGCTGTCCCTTTCCATAAAAGTTAGGCATGAGTACATGAAATTGAGTGAGGAGATCAGTGTATATGCTCTTTTCTATTTACTTAGTACCTACACAGACTCTTGCTATTTCTAATCTCTCTCTCATGTGGATTCCTTGGTATAAATGAATTAATTCATCCTAAGGAAAAAAGCAAGAGTGAAGTGTAGGACTTGAGTTACAAGGATATTTTTTACAACATTGTTATGCTGAAAAACTGGACCCAGCCTAAATATCTACAAAAGGGAATTTGTTAAATTAATTAAATAGCCATATTGTAAGAACTTGCTATCAAAAATTATTTAGAGCTCTGGGATGGGGATATAGCTCAGTTGGTAGAGTGCTTGCCTCACATGCACAAGGCCTTGGGTTCAATACCCAGCACCACTCTCCCCCAAAATTTTCATATATATATGTATATCTATATCTATATATTTTTTGAGCTGTTTTTCAAATCTTTGTCTTATTTGGAAGTTCAGGATATAAAAATAAAAGCCAACTAGCTCTGATGTATGCTCCCGAAGGGCCCTGTTATGAACCCCTAGGATTTCATGGAGCATATTTAAAATTGATGCTAT
>PVHX01005300.1:0-48879 GCA_004024805.1 Geosciurus inauris
GGAGCCGGCAGGCCCCGGCTGCCCGAGACAGTCGCTGCCCTGACGGCGGCGGTGGCGGCGGCCGGTGGGGGTGGGGAGCAGCGCGGCCCGGGCTGCTGGGGCAGCTGGGGCTGGCAGTCGCCGGGAGCCAAGAGGCGGGTCTGCCGCTGGGAGCGCGCTCCAGGCCGGCAACGGAGGCGGCTGCAGCCGGATCCGGGAGCGCTGCCGGCGGCGGCGTCTCGCGCAGCAAGTGCCCGAGGCTGAGGCGGCGGCGGCGGCGGGGGCCGAGGTACCGCGGGGCGGCGGCGGCGGGAGCGAGGCCCTGGCTCTGTCGGCTGCGCGCGGCGGCGGGGCTGGCGGCGACCTCCCCGCGGCCACCCCCGCTCGGGCTCGCCCCGCGCCGCCGGGCCGGGTGGGGCAGGGGCGCCCGCGGTTCCCCGGCCGCGGCCTCGCGGGCTCCGCGGCCGCCTCCCCGGCGGACACACCCCGGGCGGGCGGGCGGGGCGGGCGCGGGGACCGGGTGCGGGGCCGCGGCCTCAGCCGGCCGCCGGGCCCGGCCCTTTTGTCTGCCGGCCGGGCTGGACTGGGGCTGACCCCGCCGGCGCTGCAGCCTCGGCCCGCAGCCCCGAGTGGGAGGTGGCCGCCGCACGGTCCTGCGCGCCCTCCTCGGTGCAGAGCGCGGAGGGTTCACGCCGCCCGTGTGTGATGGATCATTCGTGGAGGAAACCGTCGCCTTTCCTTTTCTGTTAACCAGTTCCCGTCCAACCGCAGCCCTGGTGTTCTCCCAGATTTTGCAAACTATCAACAAAGAAGTGTGGCGAGTCCAGTAGACGGTCCTTGCCTGCCTGTGCTGTGCGCTGGTGGAGCTTCCTTGGAGGCGCTGTTCTACCGAGCCAGCCCGAGAGAGAGCCTTGGGCCAAAACTAAGGATGTTCCTGCATGTGCATAAAGTATCCTTTTCTCCCTTTCTAGGGTGAAAAGATTTCAAAAAATCGAGATTAAATTATTAAAATCTGGCTCTTTGGGAATTATAACCATAGAAGAAAAAAATACGAACGAATATCTTTGGGGGGTAATTGTCCAACTTTTTGAAGGTGACAGAGATGAGGTGTGTGGATTTTTGAGATTGGTAAAGTGTAAATAAGCTTTTAATACATGATATTTTGCACTAAGATATTTTTGTTTGTTTCCTTTTAGTTACTTATGGAAATTGTTGATTACCTGGACATCTTCAGACCCAGGAACCAGTTTATTAAGAATCTGCTGTCTTGAAAAATGCATTTTATGAATGCTTTGAATTAAGAAGGTGTGAACAGTGGTTTGTCATTTCTGCCACATAAGAAACTAATCTGAATCAGTTCCCTGGCAGTTGCCAGATGCCTGAAACTGGCAAGAACTAGTACTTGGAGTGATCATCCTTCAACAAAAATACAGAGCTGCCTGTGTACTGTATAAATGTTATCTCTTTGATGACATTTAAGATAATGGAAAGCTTTTCTATATGAAATTTTCAGACAAAATTAACACTTGGAGTCTGGATAAGCATTTTACAAATTGAAAGACTGGATTTTCTCTTTTGAGATTGCCAGATGTATTGTCTCATCTGTATGCTTGAAATCTTCACAATCACATAAACCCCAGACATAACAATGGAGCTATATGACCCATTAAGATATAGGAAAAGTGTTGGCACGCTTTGGAATCAATTGTTTTTGCGTCTGTTCAAGAATTAAACTAATATATTCTCTGCTAATCAAGAATATGGAACCAAATATAGTTATGCACATTGTGTTGACCAATTGTGGCTGTTGAATTTTTCTGAACTGGTTACTTTTGTCATTCAAATGCAAGTTATATCCCAATGGATATAAAGACTGTATGGGTATATCCAGCTTTTAGCCAACGTTGAAGATAAAAAACCTATTATGACTAATCCTTGGGAAGAGAAAGTCTGCAAAATGGCCCAAACGAGTTTACTGCAGGGGAAGCGGTTTTACTGTAGGGAGTGGGTTTTCCACAAGCTTCAGCATTGCCTCCAGGAGAAAACCAGCTGCTGCAGTAGTGCTGTCAACACACCGTCCCTTGTGATGAATTCTGGGAATAATGCTGGTGCTGTCTCAGGAAAGGCAGCTGCCTGGGGTGTGCTGTTGGTAGGAGGGCCTGGCAGCGGCAAGACAGCCCTGTGCACTGAACTCCTATGGCCAAGTTCACCTACAAGCTTACAGAGAGGTTTACATCGCCAGGCTTTGGCCTTTCATTTCTGCAAAGCCCAGGACTCTGATACTTTATGTGTTGGAGGGTTTGTTAGAGGTCTGGTGGCCCAGATCTGCCGCAGTGGGCTACTTCAAGGATATGAGGACAAGCTACGAGATCCAGCAGTTCAGAGCCTCCTACAGCCTGGGGAATGTGAGAGGAACCCAGCAGAAGCATTCAAGAGGTGTGTGCTGCTCCCGCTCCTGGGCATGGAGCCCCCGCAGCAGAGCCTGTTCCTGCTGGTGGACTCTGTGGACGAAGGGTGCAATGTTGCTGAAGGGGAGCAAACAGCCACCAGCTTATCAGGGACTGTGGCGGAGCTGCTCGCTGGTCACCATGAGTTCTTCCCACCGTGGCTCCTGCTTCTCTGTTCTGCCCGAAAACAGAGTAAGGCTGTTACTAAAATGTTTACTGAACTGCCTTCCTAACTGCCTTGGTAAAGGACAGGGGCACGTCATGCCACGTTAGCTGCCACAGCGGTGTGGGGCTGCCTGGCCGCACTCCTGAGTCACGATCAGTGGATGTTCTTTGAACTAGACTAGCATCTGAAGAGTAGCGAGTGTGCCTTAGAAAGCTCAGTGCCAGTCACTCCAGGGGTTTTCTGGGAGTACAAGCAGACAGTTAAAATGATGCCACTTGAAATATTTCTTTTCTCTTAACCTTTTTCTGGTATGCGAGAGAGCAGTCTATATAATGCATAAAAGTGCATGAAGATGGTTTTATTCATTTCCTTTCTTCTTTCTTGACTTTTGTACTTTTTAAAGTAACCCTAATAAAGTTGTGATCACGCCATTAGATTACATGACACACTGCCCTTTGCTGCCTGGGAGGTGAGGGAGTATAAAGCAAGGACCTCTCACAAGACTTGCGGTGCAACTGGGCTGCACCAGTGGTGCCACACTGCCTGGGGTCATGATGAATCGGCCATATCGTTTTTTGAGCAGTTCCGAGCTTTTGGCAGTGTGGCAGGCTCTCATTAATCCATTCAGTGGCTTTATCACCAGCTTCAGTCCCCTTTGCTTGTCCCTCAGGTTCCCAGCTGGCGGTGCAGTGCTGCAGGCCTCCACGGGATCATTGTGTCGTTGTTCCAGGTTGTTGATAAGAGTTGAGGGTTGAAATGAAAGTGGCTAACGCAGGTCACACTGACCTTGCCTCGCATGGATGGAGCTGAAGGCCCCTGGCCTGCGTCCCTCCCTTTCTCTCCTCACTGGAGGCAGGCAGTGCTGTTAGCTTATCTCATATTATTTTAGCTCATGCTTCCATACTATGTGTTTTTATAGTTCACACACATAAAACACCCAGTGAACCATCGCAGCACGTACCATTCACTAGCTCTGTGACCCAACACAACTTCTTAATGCTCTCTCTGCTTGTTTCCTCATCTACAAAATAGAAATTACATAAAGTTAAATGACAAATTATATGCGAAGCACTTAGCATGTTGCCTACCTAATACATGGTAGGTGCCTCGTAAATGTTGCTATTATTTTTATTTTTAGCAAGTAACTTTTGAGCTCTAATATTAAGGTTTATAAATCTAGGTCATTGGTTTTAACTGGTGCATAGTATTTCTTCCTGTGAATAGATTTCCTATTATTTTTCCATTATCCTATTCATGGACATTTAGATTGTTTTCATTTTCACTGTGTGAGCATCCCTGATCGGACATACTCCAGAATCCAGAAGCTGTTGAATGTGGACCTGATGCCACAAGTGGAAAATTCCACAGTATAAAATTGTTTCATTCACAAAATTGTCGCGCATATATATGAAATTACTTGCAGGCTGTATATATAAGATCTGTATGAAAGATAAGTGGATTTTGTATTTGGATGTGGGTGCTATTCCCCAGGATATCTGATTAAGTGCATGTAAGTCATCCAAAACCTAAAAAAATCCAAAATCCAAAGACTTCTGGTTTCAAGCATTTCAGGTAAGGGATGTTCAACCTGTATTGCAAAAAATGCTTTAGGAATATGCTTGTATATGATTTCATGAACACATGTGCTAAAGATAAAATAAAGCTAGACTTAAATAAAGCTAGAATTGGAATTGCTGGATCATAGAACATGTACATTTTGAACACTAGTTAATTTTGTCAAATTGCTAGCTAGTATGCTGGAAATAATTTATATACCTACCAACAACATGAGATTTCCCTTTTCTCTACATACTCATCAGCCAACATTTGTTATTTTCAGATCTGCTTTTATCTGCTTTAGGGCATCTGCACTGATGTTCTTCTGACTAGAATGTTCTTCCCTTGAACTTCTTTCTGCCTTCTCATTTGGACCCCTGCCCAAATGTCAGTCACACACAAGCTTCTGAATGTGTTTCTAGTCTAGTTCTCTTCTTCTCTCCCCAGATACTTAGTCACACACTATCTAGTTTTATTTCTTCATATATCTGATTCTTTTTAAAATCTGTTTATATTTTATATTTGTTTACTTAGCAGTCTGTCTTCTCCACTAAGATACAGTCTCCATGAGAACAGGAATTGTTACTGTGCTGTCCACTGCCCTTTATCCCCATGCTCTAGAAGGGAGCTTAGGACTAAACTACCATGCCTTGATTTGCAAATAAGTATCTTCTCTCAAAGGCGTTTAGTGGAAAAAGCAATGAGCTAGGGATCAGGAGGAGCCAGATTATAGTCAGATTCAGCCCTACCCTACTCTACTCCCTCCCCAGTATGCTAATTATTAAAAATGGTGGACTTTGTATGAACATTTGACCACTGTATTGTTGGTGAGTTTTTAATTTGGGAGTAAAAAGTTAAGAACGTTACTGAGGTTATTAATACATACCATCAAGTTGTTTTCTGTAAAGACTATATTGTATTCTTTCTTGAAAGTGTGTTGGCTTTGTATTTCCACCAGTATTGAATTACATCTTAGTATTTGTTAATCTGCATTTTGAAAAATGCTATCTCATTTTTATTTGGACTTCTTGTTTACCATTGAACTCTTTAATCAATTTGTCTTTTTTTTTCCTGTAGATTTTTGCTAATCTTTCTATCAAGAAGTTAGTGATTTTGTTATCGTTTATTTATAGGACTTTTTGTAAGGGCAAAAAGATCACTGGCAGCAACTATGCAAGTTATGAGAGGCTTTATTCAGGAGCAGGATTCATCTGTGGAGGTGGTGGACCCATATTCCCAATGGAAAATGAGCCCCAAACAAAGGAAAGGACTGGGTTTATGTAGGCTCTTAGTTTTCGTGGACATTTAGGAATTTTGGGTTGTTTCATCAATTAGTTTACCACTCCCATGTGGTGATAAGCCCCTTCCTTCCTGGTTTTGCCTCAGGAAGGCATCTGTTTAGGGGAGGTGTTAACTGCTGGCTTGATTAACATCAAAAAGACAGAGCTGGGAAAGGTAGGGCCGCCGGCTTGATTAACATTAAAAAGACAGTGTTGGGGCTGGGGCTGTAGCGCAGTGGTGGAGCGCTTGCCTAGCATGCGTGAGGCACTGGGTTTGATCCTCAGCACCACGTATAAATAATAAATGAATAAAATAAAGATCCATCAATATCTAAAAAAATATTTTAAAAAAAAAGTGTTGGGGAAGGTGGGAGCTGCCTGCGTGACCAACATCAGGAGAACATTGTTGGGGGAGATGAAGGTAATGTTTGACCATTCTTCTTTTCCTCAGACTATATTATTTTTCTAATTCCCATATCTATTACTTTTATTTTGTATTCTTTAATTCTTTGTAACTATTTTCTTCAGCTTCTTAAAATTGTAATAATTATTTTGAAATCTGCAATATGTAAGCTAATGTATTGTCCTTTATACTACACATTCTTTTATGTTTGACTGTTTTATTCATGTGGATATTTTCTCCTAAATGATGCAAAATAGGGCTGTAGGATTTAAATGATTGATCAGACCATAAATTTTCTCAACATCTTATTGATTCCCTTTACTGTTAGTTGGCAAAGTGAAAGAATTAGCTCATTCAAAACATTTTGTGCACCAATGATTTACCCTCAAAAATTTTGCAGATTTTTGTACATATTGATTTTATCTGATTGTAAACGTGATCCATGCTCCATATAGAAACATTTTAAATGACAACATACACCAGCATTGATTCCATCGCTCAGAGGTAAAATACTAATAAAGCACTCCAATACCTAGTGTTCTTAGTTTTTCTACCTGGTTGAGATTATGCTATATATCAGTTTGATTTCATGCTTTTAAAATTTAACATTGATGAGCCTTTTAGCATCTCTTTGCTGTCATTTAATGGCTATTTTCATGGCTGCCTGATTTGTCTGTCACATACTAGAATTCTCTTGGCTTCCTTCAGTCGCACTGTCAGGTTTTACTTTCATTTTCCCTAAGTGCAGGGACTCTTGGGGACATGTGACAGTTCCAGTGGGTACCAGTTTCTAAGCAGGTGCACAGATCTGCTCACCACCTCCAAGTCACATCAGCCCCTAAGCAGGAACTGAGAAGTGACTCAGTAGCAAAGTGGCCCACGTTTCTGTCCCCATGGAAATTGTGATCACTTTCAGCCTTATCCTCTACTTTTTTAAAGTGCTTTAATATCAATACACTAAATTGTGTATGTTCGTAATAAGGGATTACATGTATGTTAAAAGTTAAAATTAAAAATGGTATTGCTTGGGGCTGGGGCTGTAGCTCAGGGGTAGAGCGCTGGCCTAGCATGCGTGAGGCACTGGGTTCGATCCTCAGCACCACATATACATAATAAATAATAAATGAATAAAATAAAGATCCATCAAAAACTAAAAAAAATTTTTAAAAAATGGTATTGCTTTTAGTACCTTTAACTCAAATTTTTTAAATTGTTGATTAATATTCTCAATTCTGTTTTAATGAATAAATAACTATTATTAGTGATGAGCATGATTTCTTCTGAGTCCATATTTCCAAGTGTCTAGATCTGGGGGAGGTTTATTTTTCATATTGCAAACATTGCATATTGCATATTGCATTTATTCTATGTAATAATTCTGTCCCTGCTTCCTTACCATGATCTCCCTGTCAAACATTTCCTTCCTCTCAAAGCTTTCTGTTCCCATTCTCACCAAAAGAGCAAACTTCACAGTCAAGCAGAACTATTGGAATCCTGGTTCTGTTCCTTCCCAGCCACGGGGGCAGTGTACTTAACATTTCTGTACTTTTGTTTCTTCATTTTTAAAACAAGTACTCTGGTGGCTCAGGCCCGACAGGGAAGGCATGTGTGATGAGTGCTTTAAGTGTTCCCTTGAAGAGTAGACTCACAGGACACTGCTTCCTTCCACACCATTCTACAAAACCAGACTTGTTTCTGTGGAGGTTGAGCCTGGTTTCTGTGTTAATTATGTCATGTTTTAATCCTGAGATTTTAATTAGATTAAATTATAGATACTTATTCATAATGGGTGATACGATCGTTCATGTAAATCAGCCCATAGGTTCAGCACTTTGTATTTAAAACACTGTGTAATGTAATATATTATTTTAGTACCTTTTTGTTACTGGCAACATGCCAGGTATTTTCCTTTTTTATTTTAAATTGTTTTTAATGAATTTCTGAAGTCAAAAGTGCCCAGACCCACAGTAAAGAGTTTGGACGTTGTCATCTCATTTCACTGTAAATGTGTGCTGCTGTAAATTTCTAGGCGTGTTTTTTTTTTAAAAATATTTTTTTAGTTGTAAATGGGCACAATATCTTTTTACTTATTTTTATGTGGTGCTGAGGATCGAACCCAGTGCCTCACATGTGCAAGGCGAGCGCTGTACCACTGAGCCACAACCCCAGCCCTAGGCATGTTTTGACTCTTCCTCAGTCTAGTAGTGGATTATTTACTTTTGCGTAACTGAAATTTGTGTTTTGAGATTATTTCTGTTGAGGATTTAATAGTCACTTGTGTGTATATAAAAATCATAGATTCCATTTTTTACATGGATTTAGGGCTGTGCAAATTTGTTATTTCCTCGTGTTTCATTTTTGGTAGGTTGTGATTTTCAATGAATGTGTCCATTTCATTGAAATACTTCAAGCTTAGTATCACAGGATTGTCTGTCAGTTTTCTCTAAAAAACTTTTATCTTTCATGATCTGTCCGTCCTGTTGGCAGAGCCAGACAGTGAGGCCTGCCTGGGCTCTTCCTTCTCCACAGCACCTAGCCCAGGCTGTCCGCGCTTGTTAGTAGTCCCAAGGTCAGCCCACTGCCGCAGGAGTGCAGCCCAGCCTCTCTGAAGGCTGTGGCCTCTGCTCTTGCCTTGCTGCAGCTCTTCCCTGGAGATGTTGGATGGTCCTTCACAATGCAGACCTGGTCACCCTGCTGCTTCACCAAGTTCATGTGCTCCACAGCTTTTTCTTCTGTGCAAATACAGGGTTGTCTAAGGAATTCATGTCTGTAGATCATGAATGAAAATCATGATCAAAATGAAATGGTGCCCTTTGAAGAACTTACAGTTTCAAATAGCTGACACTAGGGTATTTTTAGGTTGATTTGAATTTTATTATGTGGGTTTGTTCTTACAAAGCTAAAGTTTTGTGAGCATAATTTGACCAAGTTGCATCTTTTTTTTTTGGTACCGGGGATTGAACTCAGGGGCACTCAACCACTGAGCCACATCCCTAGCCCTATTTTGTGTTCTGTGTAGAGACAAGGGTCTCACTGAGTTGCTTAGCACCTCGCCATTGCTGAGGTTGGCTTTGAACTCGTGGTTCTCCTGTCTCAGCCTCCCTAAGTGCTGGGATTATAGGCTTGAGCCACCGCACCCGGCTCCAAGTTGCATCTTAATTAGTTCAAACTGTTTATAGACAGTGTGAGTTTTCATTATTTTAATCTGATAATGTGTAAAATAATGTAATTCAGAGGCAATGGCAGATGATATTCTAATTGGGTGTAAATATTCAACCCCTAGTTGAGGCTCATGTATTTTCAGGTGTATGGTGGAGCTGTATCAGTGATTTGTATGAAAAAGATGTATGTATCAGCAAACCATATTTGTATGTCTCCGCCTCATCATTTGGAAGTAAGTTCAGAACATCTTCGCAAGATGCTGTGCAAGCTCGTCAGACTATGATGCTTGGTGGGGCTCCTGTGGTGGAGTTGAGAGGCCCCGAGCTACTAAAAGCCGCTTGTCAATGGGAAAATGAGGTTATTTCTCTGTCATCCATGTGTTTTTGCAGAAAGAAAACTGATAGATTTCTTAGCATTAATTAGTTGATTTTTTATTGGCTTGTTGTAGATTGAAGACAGTCTATTTGAAGATATGGCAGCTTCCAAAATACTTCTCAACTGAAGACATCTGCTTTTTTGTTCCTGTTCTAGGTTTTCGAAAAATTAGTTTGGATGACCTTCGGAAGGCGTATATTGTCAAGGATGTGCAGCAGTACATTCTCCATCGTTTAGACCAAGAAGAAGCTCTGCGGCAACATCTCACAAAAGAAACCGCCGAGATGTTAAATCAACTGCACATTAAAAGCAGCGGATGCTTCCTTTATCTAGAACGAGTTTTAGATGGAGTCGTGGAAAATTTTATTATGTTACGAGAGATTCGTGATATCCCAGGAACTCTGAATGGTCTGTATCTCTGGCTTTGCCAAAGACTCTTTGTAAGAAAACAGTTTGCAAAGGTTCAGCCTATTTTGAATGTGATTCTTGCAGCCTGTCGACCTTTGACTGTCACAGAGTTGTATCATGCAGTGTGGACCAAAAATATGTCCTTGACCTTGGAGGACTTCCAGCGCAAGCTAGATGTCCTCTCCAAACTTCTTGTGGACGGACTGGGAAACACTAAGATCCTGTTTCACTATAGTTTTGCTGAGTGGCTTCTGGACGTGAAGCACTGCACTCAGAAGTATTTGTGCAATGCAGCAGAGGGACACCGGATGCTGGCCATGAGCTACACCTGTCAAGCCAAGAATCTAACACCATTGGAAGCACAAGAATTCGCATTGCACTTAATTAATTCAAACCTGCAATTGGAGACAGCTGAATTAGCCCTGTGGATGATATGGAATGGCACACCTGTCAGAGACTCTCTGTCCACTTCAATACCCAAGGAACAAGAGGTGCTGCAGCTGTTGGTTAAAGCTGGTGCTCACGTCAACAGCGAAGACGATCGCACATCATGCATAGTCCGACAAGCCTTGGAAAGAGAGGATTCCATTAGGACATTATTAGATAATGGAGCTTCAGTAAACCAGTGTGATTCAAATGGGAGAACGTTGTTGGCTAATGCCGCCTACAGTGGCAACCTCGATGTAGTGAATCTGCTCGTCTCTAGGGGAGCAGACTTAGAGATAGAAGATGCTCATGGACACACATCACTCACCCTAGCTGCTAGACAAGGTCATACCAAAGTGGTTAATTGTTTGATTGGGTGTGGAGCAAATATTAATCACACTGATCAAGATGGTTGGACAGCATTAAGATCTGCTGCTTGGGGTGGCCATACGGAGGTCGTCTCTGCACTGCTTTATGCTGGTGTGAAAGTGGACTGTGCAGATGCTGATAGCCGAACGGCTCTGAGAGCAGCAGCATGGGGAGGCCACGAGGATATTGTGCTGAATCTGCTGCAGCACGGTGCCGAGGTTAACAAAGCAGACAATGAAGGGAGGACTGCCTTGATTGCAGCCGCGTACATGGGACACAGAGAGATCGTGGAGCACCTGCTGGACCACGGGGCAGAGGTGAACCACGAGGACGTGGACGGCAGAACAGCGCTCTCTGTGGCTGCGCTCTGTGTGCCTGCAAGTAAAGGGCACGCGTCTGTTGTTAGCCTGTTGATCGACCGCGGTGCCGAAGTGGACCACTGTGACAAGGACGGCATGACCCCACTGCTGGTAGCTGCCTACGAGGGCCACGTGGACGTGGTGGACTTGCTTCTGGAGGGAGGGGCCGACGTAGATCACACGGACAACAACGGTCGGACCCCCCTGTTGGCAGCAGCCTCCATGGGCCATGCCTCAGTAGTGAACGCCCTTCTGTTTTGGGGTGCAGCCGTGGACAGCATCGACAGCGAGGGCAGGACGGTGCTCAGCATAGCTGCAGCACAGGGCAACGTGGAGGTGGTTCGCACTCTGCTGGACAGGGGGCTAGACGAGAATCATAGAGACGACGCCGGCTGGACACCTTTGCACATGGCAGCCTTTGAAGGTCACAGGTTAATATGCGAGGCGCTCATCGAGCAAGGTGCTAGAACAAATGAGATCGACAATGACGGCCGGATCCCCCTCATACTGGCTTCACAAGAGGGCCATTATGATTGTGTTCAGGTATTACTGGAAAATAAATCCAACACTGATCAGAGAGGTTACGATGGAAGAAACGCACTGCGGGTCGCTGCGTTAGAAGGACACAGGGACATTGTTGAGTTGCTGTTCAGCCATGGCGCTGACGTGAACTACAAGGATGCGGATGGCAGGCCCACGCTTTACATCCTGGCCTTAGAAAACCAGCTCACGATGGCCGAGTATTTCCTAGAAAACGGCGCGAACGTGGAGGCGAGTGACGCCGAGGGCAGGACGGCGCTGCACGTCTCCTGCTGGCAAGGCCACGTGGAAATGGTGCAGGTGCTCGTGGCTTCCCACGCCGACGTCAACGCGGCGGACAACGAGAAGCGCTCTGCTCTGCAGTCCGCAGCCTGGCAGGGCCACGTGAAAGTGGTCCAGCTGCTGATCGAGCACGGCGCCGTGGTGGACCACACCTGTAACCAGGGTGCAACTGCGCTCTGCATCGCCGCCCAGGAGGGGCACGTCCACGTCGTCCAGGTCTTGCTAGAGCACGGTGCTGATCCGAACCACGCTGACCAGTTTGGACGCACAGCTATGCGTGTTGCAGCCAAAAACGGACATTCTCAAATAATTAAATTATTAGAAAAGTATGGTGCATCTAGTCTGAACGGCTGTTCCCCATCTCCTGTTCACACAATGGAGCAAAAACCTCTCCAGTCAGTGTCGTCAAAAATGCAGTCATTAACAATCAAATCCAACAGCTCCAGCAGCACCGGCGGCGGGGACGCGCAGCCTTCCCTGCGCGGTTTGCCCAACGGGCCGGCTCACGCGTTCAGTTCTCCGTCAGAGTCTCCAGATTCCACGGTTGACCGGCAGAAGTCGTCACTGTCCAATAATTCCCTGAAGAGCTCAAAGAATTCGTCGTTGAGAACCACTTCCTCCACAGCAACAGCGCAGACAGTGCCGATGGACAGCTTTCACAACTTGTCATTTACAGAGCAAATCCAGCAGCACTCGCTACCGCGCAGCCGCAGCCGCCAGTCCATCGTTTCCCCGTCCTCCACGACGCAGTCCCTGGGGCAGAGTCATAATTCCCCGAGCAGTGAGTTTGAGTGGAGTCAAGTAAAGCCCAGCCTGAAGTCCACTAAAGCAAATAAAGGGGGGAAATCAGAAAATTCCAGCAAATCCGGGTCAGCTGGGAAAAAAGCAAAACAGAGTAATTCTTCACAGCCAAAGGTCTTAGAATACGAAATGACCCAGTTTGACTCAAGAGGACCCTCAGCCAAATCTGGGACAAGTGTGCCCCCTAAACAAATGCCAGCAGACTCTCAGTGCAAAAGCGTGGTGCCCTCCGCCCAGCAGGAGGTGGGCCGCGCCCAGCAGCAGTTCCTCATCCACCAGCAGGGCGGGGAGCAGAAGAGGAGAAATGGGATCATGACCAATCCCAATTACCACCTCCAGAGCAACCAGGTGTTTCTGGGTCGGGTTTCAGTCCCACGGACCATACAGGACCGAGGGCATCAGGAGGTGTTGGAGGGGTACCCTTCCTCGGAGACGGAATTAAGCCTTAAGCAAGCCCTGAAGCTTCAGATCGAGGGTGCAGACCCCAGCTTCAACTACAAAAAGGAAACGCCATTGTAAAAGGTAGGATCTGCTCAGCGTGAAGGATCAACAACCGAAGTGTAGTGCCCGACTTCCCGTGGCCAGTCCCGGGCCTTCTCATCTCTGCTCACATGTCATTTCCCAGCTAGACCTGCCCTGACCCCCTTGAGTGGAGTTCTCCCGGTCTATCGCCCTGGCCCCTGCTCCCGTAGATTATCCACAGCGCTTAGCCCTGCCCCAGGGCGCGGCCCTGACAGAGCACGTCCCATTCTCTTCCTGTGTTCATGGTCCGTTTCCCCCAGCTGGTTGTAGGCTCTGGGAGGGCTTATGCTCTGCCAGCTGCCATCTTCCTGTCTGAACAGTCTGCTTTCCAGTGAGGGAGGGAATGTGCCACAGAAGGATCTCGAGTTGAGAGCTCTTCCCTGTGTAATCTCTTCCCCCCTGAGAGATGCTGATAGGTGAGGCTATTCCTGTCTTTTCATCTTGTTGGTTTCAAGAATAGTGTTTGTAATGCATAGTGGATAGTTGGTAAATATTAACTTTATTCTTCACTCAGAAGTTTAATTGGTAAAAGGTAGTTTTTATTATGACAGATCTTTGAGAATCTCCCATATAATATTTGCACATACTGAGAATAGGAGTGAGAGGGAAGGCGAGTGTTTGGCCAGGTGGGTGTGTGGAGCCCATTGTATTCATGTAGAACAGTACTTTTTAATTACAAAAACCTGTCCCCTTCCCACAAAAGGTACTTCATTGATTATATATAAGGGAAGTTAGTGGGAAAATAGGTCTACGATTTTTATATTGTGGATACTTTTTCACAATCCTGTTTCCCATATTGGAGATAAATCTGAAGATTTCATTAGGAATCTTTGCTGGCTCTACTACAGCTACATTTATCCTACTTTGCTTAATTAGTTTTTGTCCTTTAACAAAATCATATTCTAGCACACTGCCATCTCTGTTGCTTCTTTTGTCTTTGGGGACATATCTTTGGTGTATGATAGGTGAAATGTTAATCATAAATGAACTCTCTGTATCTTCCAGTAATAAACATCTTCAATTTGAATTTGTGAATGGCCAGGCAAATGTCACTCAAAAATAATCTGTATAAAATAGATAATTTATTCTCCAATGTAGCTTATTTTAGAAATATGGAATTCTGATGGTGCAGTCCTCCAACTCTCCTTTTCCAAAGGTAAAAGTATAAACACATATTAAATACAGTAAACCACATGAATTAGGACAGATGTATTATGGAATCCTTTAAGTTAAATAATGAATCTTTAGACTGTTAAACTTGTGCTTTGCATGATAAATATTTCTCGATGGATTGATATGCATATTCTTATGTATAGTCTTAAAACTACGTGTAATTTCATAGTAAGTATAACGCACTCTTCCTTGTTCAACGTTTGCCTTAGTTCCTACTCTGAGAAATGGAAGGCACAGTGGTTGGAGTGGCTCTTCACCTTCCGGGATGAGAACATAAAACGCCCCTGATGTGCTGAGAGGACGGAGAAAGTGCTGTCTGCAGCACAGCTATCTTAATTACTGTAACGTGCCTAAACAGTAAGGCTGCCTTCTCAGTGTGACCCTCTGTGCTTAGAAACTTTCATTTTGTGTGCTTTGTATTCACTACACTGAATAAGCACTTTTTTAAAAAAGATGCAGATGTGTATACTACAGTTCCCTGGTAAAGCTGAAACAATTTTGAGTAAAGTATTTTAAGTTAAGATTTGATAAATGTGCATGTGCCATGGTCAAATATATATGAAAGGCAGTGTTCTTTGTATTTATTTTCTTCTTTTTTGTGGCAAACAAACCTTATGCATAGTGTTCCGGTCACATTTGCATTGTAGTGTGCAGCCTGTTTCTTGTATTTTTTAAAATGTCGCTCAATAAAATGAATCTTGCAACTGTTTTATGTTCACTACAACTTCAACATTGACTAAAAATGAGTTTTTATATGAATGCTACGTCGAGGTAAAAAACATTTCTTTGACAGATTCTCAAAATATAATTTCTAGTACTTAGGGAGCTGCTCCAAGTAGTTTAAATCTGGCTCTTCCCTGTAAGATACTCCTCATGTCTGGCCCAAAATGTTAAAACATGCAAACAAGTAGACAGTAGGCAAAACAGATTTCCATTCCCTCCCAGGATGCAGTTTGCCTCCCACTCGCTGTCCTTCCACCTTAAAGACCACAGACTCAGTCCTGAGGCATAAAAATTCTCAGGGACAAAGCCGTGCCTCGGTCGCATATGTACACAGAGGGAGGTGCACCTGTCTGAGGGTAGAATTTTTGATCCCTGAACAATTCATTGACTACCCTCATCTCTTCCATCCAGTGAAACAAAATGTAGTTTATCAGTGTGAACGTTTATGTGGCTTCTCTCTCAGCTGTTTCTACTGGTAGATCACTCCATGACCAAAATAGCCCCTCTCAAAATCAGCTGGGTTGATGTCGTGGCTTAGTTGGGTGCATACTCTGGATGCCTGGTATGCTCCGTCCTTCACGGATGACGCCTCCAGGCCCTCATCAGAGCACTTGTATATTTCTTTTATTGAACAAAACCGATGGATTGGCACTTTCCTATCACATGCTCTTTCCTGTGTTCTTTGGGCAGTTTCATTCAGGTGGCAAGGGTGAAGGAGAAATCTGTGACCAAGGAAAATAATCTTGGTGCCGTGAGCATGTGACCCCCAGCCCTGGCCTGGGGGTACTTGACACCAGTGGGGCCATAATGGAGGGATTGTGCATGTGTCTGGGAAGGTCGACATAATGATTTGGCAATTGCAGATATGGATTTGAGTGAGCCCTGTTCATCGTACAGACCCCAGAAATTCTATTCTTTGCATGTGCTGTTGATAAAGAGGAATGAGGAAAGAGAATTTGGAGACAGCACAAAACTGTAGCTACTACTGAAAACAAAAAATCAAACATGTTTTAATAACAGAGGTCAGTGGTGTCATCGTAGATGAAGGACACATATAATGCATTGTTCATGGGGACAGAAATGTGCAACAGATGTTTCCCACTTGAATCTGCGTGTGAGGCCTTTTTGCTTTTTCTTTTTAAAGTCAGTATGACCCACCTGCCTGTGTCACCCACAAGTCATAATCAGAGCAAGAAGAGCAGTTCAATCGAAATTAAGGTGACATAGCAATATGGATAACTCGAATGTGAATGTTTCAAATATTGGATTCTTGTCCCTATGGGACATATATTAAATACACTTAATAGGACTCTTGCAAAGTAGCCTTAAAAGTGTTAATGATGCTGTTAATGCCAACACGCTGTTATTGGAACCGCCCTCCTCATGTCTCCTACAGTACGTTCGCATCACTGTAGAGGACCAAGCTCTCATTTCTTATTAGGTGTATTTTTCTTTAGAAAGAGAACCCTGAAAGCTGCCAGTTTTTCTATTAACCTTGAATAATTGAAATTGTATTTATTTAATATTATTGTTTTTACAAAATTGCACCTTGTGGCCAAAGGGCAAAGAGATGGCTCGTTGCGTTAGGGATTTATGTTTTTCCGAGAGCTAAATGTTTTCACATCCATCCTTTATACATTTGGAATAGTTGGTTGGAAGGGAGCCTGTTGGAAAAATGTGATTTTCCTAAGAATTCCTCTGGATGTTTTTATATAAACAATGTTTCGGAATAGAATGAAAGTGACTCGGCTGGTGTAAGGATGACAAGGGTGCTGGAGATGCCCTGCTTCACTTACTCATTTTGTGGGGGAGTTCGACCATAACTGAAAAATGGCTTCTGCTCCATTAAAAAGTAGGAACAGTCCCCCAATTATGAAGGTCCTAAATAGCTATTTTTGGAATTAAAATGTTTAAATTTTGTAAATCAGCTGTTGCTACTACATGACTTAAGATGCCATGTGCTTAAACCCTTTTTATAGCATTCCATCACACCGTCCCTAAAAGCCGCGAGTCATGACACGGGAAGTGAGAAAATACAGAAACGAAAAATGAAAACCTAGATGTTTCTGGGAAAGGTTGGGGAGGAAGATTGACCAGAATTCAGTGTATACTGCAATGTACCCTTACCGGAATCCTCACCAAAAATCACTCACGACTTTTAAAGCAGGAGTCAGTGCTTCTCCGTATTGTTTTGGCTGTGCAGGTGTTTGTTTTACTTCATGTCCTCCATTTACACTTCCAGCAAATGTAGCTGCAGACAAATGCTTTCTTTTTATCTTTCCCTTGGTTTGGGGTATGTAAATAGCCTAAAATGTACATTGAATTTCACATTGTAAAAGTTTTATTTTATTCCTTGTATTATATTATGCAAAAATCCCTATGTATATGAAAGTGCATAATAAATATATTTGCATTACAGAAGAGACCTTGTTTTGATTTTATTATTGACCCAGTAGAACATGCACAATGTGCTTGTAGTAAAAAGACCCCTTTTAGTTGTTTAAAGTTAATATTTTAAATATTGAGTAAATCAATTTGAAAATATTTTCAAAGAAAAAATGAGATGAACACTGTCCAAAGGGGAAAAAACAAAGATTTAGCCTTTATATTGTTCCAAAGCTTCTATAAGAACTTACTCTTCTTTCCCCTCCCCGCACTGATGACGCTGTATCTCACCATGTCAAATGTGATGCATTTGAGAACTGCGGTAGTCGAGTAAATTGTGTACACACGCACTCCTTGATTGTTAGAATATCACAACCTTACACTGAATAGTTTTAAGTTTAATTGAAAAGGAGATCATTTTCCAAATAGGATTTGTGTGCTCATTACTCAGAAAACTTGTCATTCACAGTCTGTTGGCCCTATCAGAACACAAGTGAACATACCCGTTGGTCTCAATGTAGTTTTGATTTGCATTTCCCTGACTGCTGGCCATTTGTATTTCTTCTTTTGAGAAGCCTCTGTTTAGTTCTTTTGCCCATTTACTAATTGGGTTATTGGGGGAGGGGGGGGTTGTTCATTTGGTTGTTAAGGTTTTGAGCTCTTTATATATTCTGGATACTGGTCCCCTCTCTGAGGAGTAAGGGGCAAAGATCTCCCATTCTACAGGCTCTTTCCTTACACTCATTCCTTTGCTGTGCAGAGGCTCATTGAGTCTTGGTTTTCTTTTGTATGCTGTAGGAGTCTTATTAAGGCAGGCAGTGCCAATACTAATATGTTGGAGTGTTGGGCCTACATGTTCTTCAAGCACTTGCAGAGTTTCTGGTCTAATCCGTAGGTCTTTGATGCACTTTGAGTTAACTTTGTACAGGCTGAGAGAGAGATCTAGTTTCGTTCTTCTACACATGGATATAGTTTTCCTAGCACCATTTGTTAAAAAGGCTATCTTTTGTCCAACATGGTTTTGGCATTTTGTTGAGTAGCAGATGACTGTATCTATGTGGATTTATTTCTGTGTCTTCTATTTCCTTGATATTCATTTCTATTTTGATGCTGATACCATGCTGGTTGTGTTACTCTAGCTCTGTAGTGTCATTTAAGGTTCTGTACTGTGATACCACCAGCATTGCTATTCTTGCTCAGGACTACTTTGGCTATACTGGGCTTCTTACTCTTCCAGATGAATTTTAAAACTTTTTCTAGTTCTATGAAGAATGTCATTGTTAATTTCATGGGGATTGCATTGAACATGTATCCTACTTTTGGTATTATGGCCATTTTGATAGTATTGATTTTGCCTATCCAAAAAATGGGAGGTATTTCCATCTTCTAAGGTCTTCTTTATTTTCTTGTCTTCAATATCCTATCATTTTCATCGTAGAGGCCTTTCACCTCCTTGATTAGATTAATTCCCAAGTATTTTGTTCTTATTATTTTACTTTATTTTATTTTTGATGTTATTATGAATGGGATAGTTTTCCTGTTTTCTTTTTCTGCAGAATCACTCTTGGAGCATAGGAAAGCTATTGATTTATGAATGTTGATCTTGTATCCTGCTACTTCACTGAATTAATTCAGCAACTCTAGAAGTCTTCTGATGGATTATTTTTTTTTTTTGAGGGAGAGGTCTTCTCAATATAAAATCATGTCATCAGCAAACAGACATAAATTGGCTTTTTCTATTTTCATCCCTCTAAATTCCTTGTCTTGTCTGGTTGCCCTGGCCAAGTTTTCAAGAACTATATGGACTAAAAATGATGAGGGTGGACAACCTTATCTTATTCCTAATTTTTGAGGAAATTTTCATATTTCTCCATTCAGAATGATGTTTATCTTGGATTTGTCATATATAACCTTTACAATGTCAAGGTAAATTACTTCTGTCCCTAGTTTCTCTGGTGTTTTTAATGTGAATGGATGCTACACTTTGTCCAGTCCTTTTTCTGCATCTACTGAGATAATCATGTGTTTCTTGTCCTTGACTCTGTGTGGTGAATTACATTTATTGATTTGCATATATAGAAGCAATCTTGCATCCAATATAGAAGCAATCTTGCAGGATAATACCTGCTTGATCCTGGTGTACTATCTTCTTAATGTGTTTTTGAATGTGATTTGCTCGTATTTTTGCAACTACGTTCATCAAGGATATCGGTCTGAGTTTACTTTCCTTGATGTGTCTGTCTGGTTTTGGTATGAAGGTGATACTAGATTTACAGAATGAATTTGGAAGTGTTTCCTCCTTTTCTATTTCATGGAATAAATTGAGGAGGATTGACATTAGTTCTTTAAAGTTCTGGTAGAACTCTACTGAGAATCCATCTGGGCCTGGGTTTTTCTTTGTTGGTAGGTTTTTAACTGCTGCTTCAATCTCATTGCTTGTTATTGGTTTTCTAGATATTATCTCTAATTTTATTAATTTGGGTCTTCCTTTTTGATTGTTGGGCTACAACTTTATCTTGTTTATCTTTTCAAAGAACTAACTCTGTTTAATTGATCCTTTGTATTTTTTTTTATTCTTTGTTTCATTAATTTCAGCTCTGATTTTAATTATTTCCTGTCTTCTACTGATTTTAGAATTAGTTTGTTTTTTTCCTAGGGCCTTGAGATATAGTGTAGATTATTTATTTGATATCTTTCTATTTTTTTTAATGTAGTAACTCAGTGCTATAAACTCTTGTAGAATTGATTTCATACTGTCCTAAAGATTTTGGTTCATTGTATCATTCTCATTTACTTGTAAGAATTTTTTATTGCTCCCTTGATTTCTCTTATGATCCATTCCTCATTCAAAAGTATTATTATTTAATCTCCAGGTATTAAAATGTTTTCTGTTTTTTATCTTGTTATTGATTCCTAATTTCATTTCATTGTAATCTTACAGAATGCAAAGAATTATCTCTATTTTTTTTTTTGTATTTGCTAAGGTTTGCTTTATGCCAAAAAAAAAAAAAAAAAAGATTTATTTCAGAGAAAGTTCCATTTGCTACTGCTGAGAAGAAAGTGAATTTAGTTGTCATTGCAGGAATATTCTATAGATGTGTGTTAGGTTCATTTGATGAATAATATTTTTTAGTTCTTAAGAGTCTTAGTTTATTTCTGAGAGACCTATCTACTGCTATATTGTGGTCTTGAATCCAGGGGCACTTAACCACTGAGCCACGTCCCTAGCCCATTTTTTCTTTTAAGTTTTTTATTTTCTGACATGGCCTCACTAAGTTGCTGAGGCTAGCTTTGAACTTGTGATCTTCCTGTCTCAGCTTCTTGAGCCATCAGGATTGTAGGCATGCACCATCACACCTGGCTCTATATGATTCTTTATATTGACAAGGGTTTGCTTTATTGTTTGGGGCATAAATATTTACAAACATTTTATCTTGGTTTTGGATGGTTCTCTTAACCAGTATAAAATGACTTCTGTCTTTTCCGATTAATTTTGGCTTGAAGTCTGCTTTCTGATATGAGAGTAGCTACCTCTGCTTGCTTTTGGCTACTATTTGCATGGTATGTTGTTTTCCATTCTTATACCTTCAGTCTGTGGAAAACTTTGCATGTACAGTGAGTCTCTTGTGAACAACATGATTGGGTCTTGCTTTTTAATCCAATCAGCTAATCTGTCTTTTGATTGGAGAATTTACATCATTTACATTCAATATTATAGAGATGATTTTTATTTCCTGCCATATTGATTATTTTTAATGCTTAATTCAGACTCTATTCTCCTTTGACAATCCTTTTAGTGCAACATTGCCATTTGCTGGTTTTTATTTTTGCTTTTCATTTATTCTGCTACAAATATTTTATTTAGTATCTTTTCTAGTGTAAGCTTGGTGGTTATGAGTTCTTTTGGCTTCTGCATATCACAGAAGGTTTTTATTTCATATACAATTCTGAAGGAGTTTTTCCGGACATAGCAGTCTTGGTTGACACTCATTTTTCTTTCAGGTTGGGTATATATTATTCCAAGTCCTCCCAGCTTTTAGGGTCTGTGTTGGGAAATCAGTTAAAATCCAAATTGGCTGACTTCTAACTGTGAGCAGTCATTTTTCTCTTGGAGCTTTTAAAATTCCTTATTCTATATGTTAGGTGTTTTAATTTTAATGTGTTTTAGAGTGGATCTTTTTTTTTTATCTTGGCTATTTAGGTTTCTATATGCATCTTGTATTTGGATTTCCATCTCATTCCTAAGGTTTGGAAATTTGTCATATATTGTTTTATTGAAAATGTTGTGCATCTCTTTAATTTATATTTCAGAGCCTTCATCTACACCAGTGATTCTTATGTTTTATCTCTTATTGTTATCCCAGATTTCTTGAATATTTTGATCACGGTTTCTTAACATCTTTTCTTTAATGTTGAGTCTATGTTCAAGATTATATACTTCATCTTCAAGGCCTGAAAATCTGTCTTCAAAGTGGTCTAATCTATTAGTAATGCTGTCCACTGAATTTTTAATTTGATTTGTTAAGTCTTTCATTTCCAGGATTTCTATATGGTTCTTTTTTAGAATCTCTCTATATTGAAATGATGTTTCACTTCCTGTATTTTCTAAGTTTTTTCCTTATATATTCATTCCTTAGACCATTTTAACTATGAACTTTCTAAATTCTTTGTCTGATATTTCCTCCAGGTCAGTTGTTGAAGTGCTGTGGGCTATTTGTGGGTTTGATCCCTTGGTTTCATTTTGCATATATGTCTGCCCAGTTGCTGGGATGCTTATCATTTCTACTTTTATGCAGATTATTTAGTGAGCTGCCCTCCCTTAAGGACCCCAGGCTGGGTGAATATCCAGGTATGGATGCTTTCACTCACCAAGTGTCCTCTGCTGTTCCCAGTATCAGCACTACTTTGAGAGGAGATATTAAATTCTACTTACTACAGTCACTTCAGAGTGAAACTTTGTACTGATTAGCCTTAAGGAGGAAAAAAAAATTATTGATAATATTCTTCACATTTCCTGTAACCCAGGTATAAAATTGTGGTAATATTCTGAAATAGGTTATAAAATTAGTTATTAAAGATAATAAAATTCCTATTACATTTTATAGGGGTAGAAAAGGGAAGATGAGAAAAGTTGAGCAAAAGAAAAGAACAATATAAACCAAATTAAAAAGAAGAAAAAGATGGATGGGGAGGGATTTGAGGCAGTAGCAGGTAATGTAAGATGGAAAAGAGGGACTAGAGAATAATTTTAACCTGAGCTAGGAAAAAAAAGATTCCAATTAATGCTGTAAAACATTTCAATAAATATAATCTGATGGGATGAGGGCAGAATATTGAATACTCAGTGAACAATTATTGAAGTAAAATGTGGAGTAGTGCATGCACTAGAGCTGTTCATAACAACTCAAGCCAAGGTGGAGAGAATCTTTAATGGGGCTTCCTGGTTTGGATTTCATTAGTACTAGGGACCTCTAGAAGACACCCATCACTCTTCAGCTTTGGATCCTCCTAGAGGTGACGGGTCACACGAGCTACTTTCCTGGTTGCTATGGATTTCTCACCAGCAGTTCTTCCATCAGCCCAGGTGCTTAAGGCTGCATGCAGTGTGTCTATTGGGTACAGGAGCACAGGGTGCAGGGCTTGGGACTGTGGCTCTGACTGCTGTCAGACACTGCCTGTGCTTGCTTCCCTCCACAGGCTTTTCTTTGAACTGTCCCCCAGCCCAGAGTCTGTCTGCATCTGAGCTTTCCTGCCAGTGGTTGTGAGTCAGAGATGCCACTCCCCTCTGCTGGCGGGGTAGAGAAGGTTCGCCCACCTGCGTCTGAGCTCTGACTGCTGTGGCCAGGACTCACAGCGTCCATGCACGTCTTTGCCTGAGCTCGCATGGAGGCTGTGATGCATGCTGGGTCAGGGCCAGCACTGCCTGACAGTGACCAGCTCTCAGATCTGCTCCACCCACTCCCCTTGTCCATGGTAGTGTGGCAGGGGGTTCAGTAACTTTCAGCCAGCAGCATCCCTGCGTGAGCCCCTTGTCTGTGGATCACTGGAATGTGGGTTTTAGAGGTGTTTCCTCTGGTTTCAGTTGCTCTCTGAGCTGGGGAACAGCTGTGTCGATTCCATTCCTCCTTGGGCAGCTGGCCAGCTGTGGACTCCACAGAGTGGCTTCCATGCCTGGCAGCTTTCAGGCCATGATCTGGGTTAAACTCCTTAATCTCCTTCCCTGACTTCAGTTCCTGTCATTTTTAACTTGGTTTGCTTCTCTTTCCGGCTGTTGTTAAGGAAGTGAGCTTACTGCCTTTTCTCCCCTTTCCCCTCTCTTTGCTTTCCTTCCCTCTCGCCCCCACTCTAATCTGGGTCCAGGGTTAAAAATTTCAGTCCTTATTTTCTGCTCCAGTAACCAAACACCAAATTCCTCCAAGCCTCCAACTGCCCCATGTTAAGTGCCGGAGTCTTCCTCCAGCTCCCACTTCCATGGTTCACTGTTCTTTCACTGTTTCCTTTCTGGACCGGGAGGGCCAGGGGATGCTGCCCAGATCCATTCAACTGCCTCCTCCAATAAAACTGTAGAAGATTTTAAAAACAGCCTGGGTGACATCAGCGTAGCATGTTCTAGTCGGCGCTCCACAGAGGCGCACAGAACTGGGCAGTGACTCAGGTTCCCGCCTTGGCTCTGGCAGATAGGACGATTCCCATTGTAGTGTGATGTGCCTTGAACTCTGATATATGTTCGGGAAGATACACAACCCTAAGTTGTCCTACGCATTCCTACAAATCGAACGTGCCTTTTTATCACCTGGCCTGACCATGATCTCGGAAACCTCACCTACCTACCACTTCTAGACCTTTCCCAACGTAGAAAGCCACTGTTCTGACTCTGATTACCATAGCTTAATGTTGACTGGAATCAAGCAACACATCCTCCCATGCTGGCTCATTTTGCCCAGTGTCATGTCTGTGGTGTGCATCCACACTGAAGCACCAGTGTGCTCCTTTCTGTTGCTTTAGGGTATCATTTTGTTTGTTCTTTAAATTGTACATCGTTCCACAGATAGGATACTCTTAAAAACTACTTCACTACTCTTGGATATTTGGAGTGTTTCCAGTTTGGCTCAAGATCCTACAGGCAATATGGTTTCATACATGACTTTGGTGTCTATACATAATGTATTTCTTTATAATAAAATGGAAATTACTGGATCTTAGGATATATGCATGATCATTACTTCTTTATTATTTCATCTAAATGAACTTTTTGTTCATGGAATTTTTAGTGATATTGATTCACATGCAACTATCAAAAATAATACCAAGATTCCTTAGACATTTTGCTCAGTTTCCCAAAATAGTCATATTTTGCAAAACCATAGTAACATCACAGAAAAGGATGTTAGCATTGACACCCTATTTGGATTTTCCCCAGGTTTCCTTATGTTCTTATGTGTGTGTGTGAAGTTCTCTACAATTTTATCACCTGTGTAGGTGCATGTTTTGGGTGTCAAGTGGAAGAACTCTTTATCAAGCCTTAGATTCTAAAGATTTTCTCTTACGAGTTGTTCTGAAAGTTGTCTAGTTTTACATTAAAATCTGTGACTCATAAGGTGGGTAGGTGTTTGCTTTCATTGTGCCTTTGAAAGTCTAAATACTACTGCAGCCTGGTGTGGAAGAGGCCCTCTTTCCTTTCTTGCTCATATTTCCTCTACATCTTGGAATCGGTTGAGCCTGGCTGTGTAGGTTTCCTTCCAGGGTTGGGTTCTGTTCCGGTACCCTCGAGGATGCAGAGCACCTTTCTTTGGGATGAAGGGGTCCTCCATTGTGGGTCCTCAGTCACAGGTCATAGTGTTCAGCTGTTTTAGTGCCTGTAACCAAGGAATAGGCGTGGGGCCCTTTGCAGGGTGGTGGGAAGTGTCTAAGGTAGATGAGCACAGGGCTGCACCACTGTGACTACCCACTTGTCGAACTGTATACTTAAGCAGGATTCTATGAATTTGTGGATTGTAAATGTTTTCAACCAAATAGTGCACGTTCACAAATTTAAAAAAGGCATAGGGTCAAACTCGCCCTAGTCAGAAGGAGAATGGCAGAGACATTGCCTTGCTGCGTAAAAGCACGTGCCTTCTACAATGATTTTGTGCCTAAGGAAAGTTGCGTGCTCTGCACTTCAGCACAACTGTGGGGCTGGGGGGAAAGGGCACCAGCGGAGAACCTGGGCTGCCGCAGGTGGCACCGAGGTCACCCCCGCGGGGACGGGGGAGTGAGCCCTCCGTCAGCCAGGGATCCTCAGGCCCAGAGATCACTTCAGTCACTTCCGAGGCCACGGTGTTTTCTGGGCCATGTTCCTTGGGCTCTTGGATCCATTCCTTCAACATAGGCAAGGGCTCCCGCGTGGTGGCGTGTGGCCCTGGGTCCCCGTGCGGGTCCGCTGCAGTGCAGGGCAGCCTGGATGCAAGCGCCGCGGGCCGTGCAGTCCCAGACCAGCACCCGGCAGGGCCAGTGCGCAGTGTGGTCACCGGAGACGACCCAGGATCCGGAGAGGCGCTGCTCCGCTCCCCACCGGCTGTGCGGAGGTGACACCTGGGCCCCACGGCGCCGCCAGGTGCGCAGTCACCAGCCCAGCAGTCCTGGAGCTCAGGTAGGTGGCCTGGGGTCCAGCGCCAGCTCTCCAAGGCGCCTTTACGTCGCACCCGCACCCGCAGAGCCTGGGGGTCTGTATTGCTCCAGTCTTTGCCCGCATTTGTTATTTAATTTTCTTTTTTTCTTCCTCCTCCTTCCCCATGTCTATTCGGCTGGGTACTAGCATTGCATTGACGCGTGAATTTATGTCTCAGATTAACTGATGAAACTGCGCATTTCACATGTTCTGTATTTGGATACTGTGCCCTGGGGGAAAACTGGCACATTTTTCCCCTGGGGTTTTTTTGGTTCGCAGAAATAACTTTGTATTTTGGACACAAGTCCGTGTGTAATATATGCAAACATCTTTTTTTTTTTTTTTTTTTTTTTTTGTGGTTACTGGGGATTGAACTCAGGGGCACTCAACCACTGATCCACATCCCCAGCCCTATTTTGTGTTTTATGTAGAGACAGGGTCTCACTGAGCTGCTTAGCACCTCGCCATTGCCGAGGCTGGATTTGAACTCGTGATTTTCCTGTCTCAGCCTCCCAAACTGCTGGGATTACAGGCTTGCGCCAAATATCTTAACACTCATGCTGTGCCCTTTTACTCACAATGGTTTATTTTAGTGAACAGTCTTATTTAATACAATTTAATATCTTTGGTAGTTGTTTTGTGAGTGTGTGTGTGTGTCCTCCTGCATAATTTTTTTATTTTTTACCACTTTCAAGGTCATGATGCTCGTATGCTGTTTTCTCCTGATAGCATTGTTGTTTTACCTTAATGATCGAATTAGTACAGCATAATGGTTGAAAAGGTTACCTATTTCTCACTGTTTCAATGGCGCTTTGTCATAGTCTGCTACCCTTCCATGCCTTAGAATTTTTTGAACATCCTTGAAGTGGGAGTTGATTTCTATAGTTTTCTGAAGTTATAATATGGTAGTGTGAATCCTTCCACTTTTTTCTTCAAAATTGCCTTAGCTTCTCCTGGTGTTCTGCATTTCCTTAGAACTTTAAAATAGGCTTCTCAATTATTATATTTTTAAAATCTACTGAGATTTTTCATTGAATCTACGTGTCACTTTGTGGCTGGGTGAACTAGTTTATTTATAGTTTTTAGCTTTCCAATCAACGAACATGTTATAAAGTTCATTTATTTAAATATTTTTTACTTGGAAGAATGTTTCCTGTTTTCCAATGTGGAGGTCTGGCTTTATTAGTTGTATTCCTGGATAATTTTTTGCTCACTGATATTGTAAATGGTTTTCTAAATTTAATTTCCCTTCATTGCTGATGTAAAAAAATATAGTTTGTTTCAGTCGGATGCGGTGGCTCACGCCTGTAATCCCAGCACTTTGGGAGGCTGAGACAGGAGAATCACGAGTTCAAAGCCAGCCTCAGCAAGGGCAAGGTGCTAAGCAACTCAGTGAGACCCTGTCTCTACATAACACACAAACTAGGGCTGGGGATTTGGCTCAGTGGTCGAGTGCCCCTGAGTTCAAACCCCAGTACAAAAATATATATATATATAGTTTGTTTCAGCATACTAATCATGTATTTCAGGAGTCTTGCTAGACTTATTTTAAGTAAAGTCTAACTTCTGTGTGCTAAAATTCATGATTGATGTCTGGTTTGACACATTGTTGCTTTTTGTTTTGTTTTGTTGGTAACAGGAATTGAATTCTGGGGTGCTTAACCACTGAGCTGCATGCCCAGTCCTTGTTTTTAGATTTTACTTTAAGACAGGGTCTCACTAGGTTACTTAGGGCCTCCCTAAGTGCCTGAAGCTGGCTTCGAACTTGAGATCCTTCTGCCTCAGCCACCCATGCCACTGGGATTACAGCACACACCACCATGCAGGCTAGTTTGATGAGTTTTGACAAGTGTATGCAATACATTCACTACCTCAGTTGAAATGGAGACTGTCCCTATCACCTCAAAAAGAAGTTCATTAATGCCCCTTTGAAATTGATTTCCTCCCTTCACACCCAGCCTCTGGCAAGCACTGAGTTGATTTCTTAATAATTTTGCCCTTTTAGTAAATCTTGTAATAATAAATAGGCTATTGGACCTGGCTGTGTTTGTGAGTGTGATGCTTGGGAGACCTGCCCCTGTTGCAGCGCGTGTGCCGCATGGCTCCTCAGTGCCACGCACTTCAGTGTCCCACCCCAGGTCTGTACCACAGTGTGCTTATCTATTTGCAAATTGATGTTATTTGAGTGGTTTCCACTTTTCAGCTATTATAACTAACACTATTATGCTATTTGGGACTTTTGTATTTAGATATTTGCATGATTTCATTTGTCTTGGGTAAATACTTAAAGGTAGGATTGGTAGATTTCAAGGTAAGTGTATTTTAACTTTATAAAAAACTGATAGAACATTTTCTAAAGAAAATATAGACCATTTTGCATTCTCACTAGAATGAAGATTTCCAGCTTCTCTGCATTTTCACTCACTGTTACTCTTTTTAGTTGAAATTTTAATTGAAGCGATTATAGATTTACATACAATTCTAAGAAATAATAGATTCCATGTAGTCTGTTCCACTTTCCTCCCATAATGAGGCAGAAGGCTGACCTTCCCCAAAAGAGTGCTTTTGTGGTTTTTGTGTTTTTCTGCCTTTTACATATAGATTATTACTTTTTGCTGAGGGCCAAAGTCTCTTGAGGCCGGTAGGAGTGGGCACTATCAGCCCAGCTGCTCTTCTGCAGCCATAGTGCCCATCCCCTATGCCCGGCTGCTGCTCTGGAGCACAGTCAGGCAGCCAGGATGCCATCCTGACCACTGTGGCTCCGTCAGACATACATGACCACTCTGGGGGCTTTGCTTCAGCTGTAGTGGCTTCAGATACCCCACCACTGATGCAGATGATGCTGCTCCACAGCCTCTCTCTGGATGACTCTGCCTCTGTGGCCGCTACATATGCCCACTTCTGTCCATGAGGAGCCCCTCCCTTACCCATGATCCATCAGCTCTGTAGTTAGTTGGTAGGACCCTGAGCATGTGTGAGCTCTCATTTCTTGTCTGTGTGAGCAGCCTTCCTCTCACCCTTATCAGATTCATGTACTGCTTCCCCTGCTACTTCAGCATAAGTCCTACTAAAGCTTCTTTTGGATGGTTTTATTTTGCCTGTTGTGATTGCTACCTTGAGTAGAGCAGTCTGAGCTGGCTGCACTAAGAGCTAGTGACACTGACAGTTGCTGACACTAAGCAGCCAGCAGCTGGAGTTGGCAACACAGAAAGCAGCTATCAGCCAGAGAGCAAGAGAGAGCTCAGTGAAGTGCTGGGAGCTGCTGGCTCCATCCGCCAGGAGAGCTGCAGGGAAAGCTGCTAACATGAAGAGCTGAGAGCCACTAGCCCCCGGAACTCAGAGCCATTAACACTCAGGGAGCTGCACTTTGCCTGTTCACAATTTCTATGCTAATTGAGCAAGGGAATCCTCAGCCATTTGGTAACAATGGTAATGGCTCATAAAAGTACACAACAATATCACAGGTAGTATATTTACATTGAAACAATCCACTGATCCTATTTGGATTTCCTCAGTTTTATTTGGTGGTAATTTGTGTATGTGCGTTTAGTTCAATTTTATCATGTGTACAGGTTCCTATATCCACACCACAGTAAAATTACAAATGGCTACATGATTAAAAGGGTGCCTTCTGTTGCCCTGGCATGACCATACCTACTTCCTTCCTGCCCAACTGCTTCATTTCTAACTCCCAATATCATCCCCATTCTTATAACTTTGTAATTTCCAAAACGCTATAGAAGTGGATGCACATAGAGTGTATGACCTTTTGGGACTGTTTCTTTACTCAGCACTCCCTTGAGATTTACGTAAGTGGCATGTATCAATAGTTGCTGTTCTTTTTATTGATAAGTAGTATTGCATGTGTGTATCAGCTTATTTAATCATTCATTTATTAATGAACAAATTTATTTAGTTGTTCATTAATGAACATATGAACTATTTTCTGTTTTGAGTTATTATAAGTAAAGCTGCTAGTAACATTTGTGTATGGGTTTTAATGTGAAAATAAGGTGTCATTTCTCTTGGATGACTGTTTAAAAGTACAATTATTGGGTCACATGATAATTCTGTGCTTGGTTTTATAAGAAACAGCCACACTTTTTCATAGTAGCTGCACCATTTTATGTTTTTCCTAACAGTGTATGAGTGCTCCAATTTCTCCACATCCTTGCCAGCATTTAGTGTTGTCATTATTTTTCTTATTTCTGTCATTCTGGTGTGTGTACAGGTACCTTCTTATGGTTTAATTTGTATTCCTAATGATTAATTATGTTGAACATCTCTTCATATCTATTTGCCATCTTTTGTGCTCCTCAGTGAAATGTTTGCCTCTTTCTCATTTTCTAATTGGATTATTTGATTTTGTTTTACTGTAGAATCTTGAAAGTTATATAATCTAGACATTAATTGTTTCTCAAAAATGTGATTTGTGCCGGGCGCCATGGCGCAAGCCTATAATCCCAGCACTTAGGGAGGCTCAGACAGGAGAATCGTGAGTTCAAAGCCAGCCTCAGCAACAGTGAGGCACTAAGCAACTCAGTGAGACCCTGTCTCTACATAAAAACACAAAATTGGGCTGAGGATGTGGCTCAGTGGTCAAGTGCCCCTGTGTTCAATCTCTAGTACCAAAAAAAAAATGTGATTTGCAAAATTTTCTCAGTCTGCAGCTCGTTTCTTTGTCTTTTTGGGGGTTCAACCCAAGGATGCTCTACCACAGCATTATATCCCCCATCGCCACCTTTCTAAAATTTTCAGGCCTTGATTGTGTGATCCTCTTGTCTCCACCCCCTGAGTCACTGGGATTATAGGCATTCACCACTGCACCCAGCACATATGGCCTTTTGCAGGGAAAGTGTTTTTCATTTTGATAGGATTCAATTTATCATTGTATCATTTTTTTCTATTAGAATTCTGTTCTTTGTGTTAATATAAGAGCTCTTTGCCTAGCCCTACTCCAAAGGTTTTTATCCATACATTTAAATGTTTTGTAGTTTTAACATTTTAATTTTAAGTTCCTAATCTATTTTTAAGTTAATTTTATACACGGCGTGAGGTTAAGTTCATGTTTTGGCCAATGGATGCTCAATCCTCCAGCACTGCGTGGCGGAAAACCTACCCTACTGGTTTCGTTTTGCACTTTTGTGTTGACAGAATTCTTCAGTCAAATCATCCAAGCTTGCAGTTATCTCTCGAAGGTTCTAATCAGGCATTCAACCTTTTTAATTCTTACGTGACTTTTCAGCATTCCTAACTCATTTTGGTTGAATTTTGAGAGTTCGATACCTTTATTCCAGTTTGTTGATTTCATGAGTGAAAAGTCATTAATCATATTCTCTTAAATGTGTCTTTTATAACTGCAAGATACAGAAGGAGTGTCCTTATTTTATTCCTGACATTAGTGATCTGTGTCTCCTCCTGTTTTATTTTTGTCCTTCTTGCGAGAAGTCTTTGAACTGTTTCTATCTTATCCCCCTCTGAACTACTTTTCCTTTTCCTTGCTCTTGTTTGCTCCTGGAGAGCGCTTCTGGCTGCTTGTGGCTGGTGAGGCTTAGGATCCCTCCTCCTGCAGGTGGTGTTGGTTGATCCAGCCATGCTGGTGGGATTCACATTTGATTCAGGCAAAGAATGAGCCTACTGAGCTGCCTCCTCTGACTAGAAGGGGGTCAGCAAAAGCCAGCCTTGGGTTGATGGGCGGGGGTCATGAGAGGCCCAGCTTCTGCGAGTTCATGGGTCCTCGGGTGCTATGCTAGTTGGCCTTTCTCTCACTGTGTCTGAGTTCTCCTGTGGCCGCCCTTGACCACCCTATGCCTCAGCATAAGGGAGTAGATGAGGCAACTCCACTTCTTGTTTTTAAAAACATGTTTTTTTTTCAGTTTTTAAAATTTTTAATCATTCTCGTGATTATGTGGCTGAATCTGATTGTAAATTTTAGTTCTTATTTTTTTTGCTACCAAATAATGGTACTGAGCCTCTTTTCATGTGCTTATTTGCACAGGAATCTGTGCATCTCCCTTGATGAAGTGAATGTTTTTCAAAAGGTTGAAATCAGGTTTTTTATTGAGTGGTAAAAACTCTTTATATATTCTAGACACAATTTGATGAACAGACCTGTGTGTGGTCTCTTCTGTCTCTTCTGTTGTTCTAGTCCTATGCTAATACCATACTATCCTGATTACTTTACAGTAAGTCTTGAAACTGAATAGTGTTAATCCTCCAACTTCTGTTTTTCCTTTTTCAGAGCTTTCTTGAATATTTTGTCCTTTGCATTTTCATGAAAACTATCAATTAACTGGTTAATAGACACACGCACACAGAGCCTCCTGGGATTTTGATTACAATGTCATGGAATTTGTAGACAATTTTGGGGAGAATTGACACCTTGGTATTTCTGTTCCTGGTTTGTGAATAATTTCTAGTCATGAATGAATGATAAATGGTCATAGAGAGCTTAGCTAACTAGTTCCAGTTTATAGGGGTGAATGGTGAAGCAAAGATTGAATAGAATAGGTCTTATTCCAGAACCTGTACTCTTTTTGGGGGGGATACTGGAGTTTGAACTCAGGGGCACTCAACCACTGAGCCACATCCCCAGCTCTATTTTGTGTTTTATGTAGAGACAGGGTCTTACTGAGCTGCTTAGCACCTCACCATTGCTGAGGCTGGCTTTGAACTCCCGATCCTCCTGTCTCAGCCTCCCTAAGTGCTGGGATTATAGGCTTGCACCACCGCGCCTGGCTAGAACCTGTACTCTTAAATACTGTATATCCTGTGGCCTCTTAATATGATGTCTTTAATTTAGAGACACTGTGGTTGGGGTAAATATATATTTTTGTTTCAACAGTAGCCTAAATTTTCTATCCAGGTATTGTATCATGGAGCCAATACACATTCAACTTCATCTGCCTTACATTGACTGGCATTTGGGCTTTCATCTGTTAAATAATAATGTGTCATGTCAAATCATTATATAACTCCATTAAACTTTCTAAACTATTGTAGATAAGGATGTATTAAATTTCTGAACTTTTTATGTTATCAAAGTTCAGCTTAATATTAACATTTTCAAGGGCAGTCATCATGATAGAGAAGTTTACACTTGGTCCTTAGGGTTCCTTCAAATCAATCTTTAAAACCCTAAAGACACAGTCAAGAGAAAATCAGATTCCAGCTCTTCCAGGCGGTGTGTTCCACTCAGTGCTCTGACCTTCCCACCCCCTGTCCACGCTGTCTACCGTGACTTGGAAAGCCATTTTCCACATTCTTCACATGTCAAAATCCAACTCATCCTTAAAGGATAAGTTAATCACTCTCAAGTTACCTTATCTTTGCTCATCACTGTGAACCTAATCGTAACCTCTGTGAAAACACCCGTATTTAAGTCTGCTCATTAATAATAAATAATTTGTGGGAGAAAAACTTTAGAATTTGTGGACTTGCTCAAAGTGCTTCCAAATCATGTGCAAATGAAAAAAAAATGCTGCAAGTCTAACTATCAAGGGAGGCTAGGTTGCAAAGGGTAGTAGTGACTAAAAACTGACGAGAATGAGGGATCACCTTCATTTATCATCACTTGCACTTCGATTTGTCACCAAATCAGCCAATAAGCTGGACACGTAGGTACTCAAAACCCAGAATGTAGTTGGTCACAGATCACCAGAATCTCCTTCCCTCAGAGAAGGCATGGCTAGGTGGTCCCTGCATCCCACAGGGAGCAGGGCGTGCGCTCCGTCGCAGGAGCTCAACCCATACACTGGAGAGCCACCCAGGGGTCCACGCTGTCCGGAGTTGATGGCTGTACCACCCTTCTATGTTGGGGTTCCTATTATGTCTGGCTATAGCCCACCTTAATGTTTAAAAATAAACAGTTCAGGGCGAGCACCATGATCTAGTTATGACTTTAGAATCTGTTGGCATCAGTGTGCTAATCTGCTGTTCATCACTGTGACAAGATTTCTGAGAAGGCAGGCTTAGAGAAGGACAGGTTTTATTTTGGCTCAGGGGTTCAGAGGTTTCAGACCAGGTCAGCTGGCTGCATTGCAGGTCTGAGGCGAGGTGGAACACCATGGCAGAAGGGCCGTGTGGAGGCGAGCTGCTCAGCTCACTGTGGAGGCAGCCAAGAAGTAGAGCGGGAGACAGGGAGGAAGAGGCCAGAGACAAGGCATTTCCTCGCAGGGCACTCCCCACGCCCCAGAGCGACTTCCTCCACCTCCTCCAACATACACCACATTCCATGATGCCATCCAATGATTAATCCAGTAATGGATTAATCCTCTGATGTGGCCAGTGCTCTCTTGATCCGACCACTTCCCTAAGGCCCCGCCTCTGAACATTGCTGCACTGAGGACCAGGCCTGCAGCCATGAGCCTTTGGGTTTGGACATTCCAGGTCCAAACAATAACATTAGGGACACGTCTAACTCATCGCTCTGTGATTTTCACCAAGAAGCAAGGGCTTCACGGGTGTGTGCCTGTTTATTCTTCTCTGTGATTCTTAGCAGACACAGAACCCAACACATCTATGCGTGTTTTTAATATCTAAATGTAGGCCCCCCTGTGTGTGAAGAAAGTAATAGTAACTGTGCAGAGAGGGGTTACCTTGAAACAAATCACGTGAGTGTGAGACCTGATGGTGATTAACTTCCTTAACACATTCCAGAAGGTGGAGAAAGAAACAATGAAGCATGCACATACGTGCGCGCACGCATACACACACACATACATACACACACATACACACACCCCCCACACATACACATACACACATACATACACACACATACACACATACACACATACATACATACATACATATACACATACACACACCCCCACACACCCACACACACAGAGACACACGCGTACACATACACATACATACACATACCCACACACACATACACGCACATACATACACACATACCACACACACATGCATACACACACATACATACACACGCATACACACCCCCCACACATACATGCACATACATACACACACATACGTATACGCATACATAAGCGCACACATACACACACATACACACATACATACATACACACATACACACACACACACATACTCACATATTTAATGATCATTAATGTAATGATTTCCTCTGGGAAAAGTTGACTGATGCATGTCCAAATTCCTTCTGTAATTCTGTCTTCATTCATATTCTCAAAACACTGTAGGTTCAACACAGCCAAACCTGAAACGTCAACTTTGTCCCCAACCAGCCGGCTGTCTTCTCGACTCCTCTGAATAAGCAGTTTCCATCTCCTTTAAGGAACCTGAATGTGGATACCGATACCGTGGCTGATGCTGTGGGGGCCGGTCAGCGTGTGCACAGAAGAGCAAGGAGGCCCGGCAGGCAGGCCTTCCAGCAAAGGCTGTGGCCCTTCCTCTAGAAGTTAGTGAAGAATGGGAAGCTTTGTTTTGTGACTTAGTTTTTTAAAAATCAAATGCTTTGATCGGAAAACCAAATATCCTTTCCAGTTGAACCAATAAGAGGACTGCTGTGCCACTCACCCTCCTGGGCACTGAGTCTAAAGCTCCAAGTTCATATTCACTGAACTTGTTTGCAAGCTGTTCATAGGTCTGACGTCGAGACCTGTGGTACATTAGGCCCAGGAATTGCTGCATGCCATTCTTCTCAGTTAGGGGGTCATGATGCTGGTTGTCAAATCAAGTCTCCTTCAGGTCCTTCAACCAAGAAACAAATATTCAACTTTGTAAACCAGTGATCCCTCCCCCTAAAAAATGGACCATTGTGTGTCCTGCTCAACGTTCTTTTTAGAGTTTGTCCTTTAGGATGTGAACAAAGCAAATGTCCTAGAGTCACCGGATCCTGATCCCTGTCTCACCTGTGTAGGTGTCACCTGCCCATCCTCTAGTCCCTGCCGGTGGTTTCCTCTCTGGTCCTCTGCGGCCTCCTCACCAGCGCTCCTCTGCCTCCGCTTCTCCAACTCCACAGAGAAGGAGCCGTAGGGCAGTCTCAGCCTGTCCCCTCAGCAGCCTGCGCGTGGCCACCAGCTCTTTCCAGGGCACCCCAGGGCTGATCAGGCCCGACACCCCCGCCTCACTGCAGCCTCCAGAGCACCCCTTCCTTCAAGGGTCCCCCAGGCGCAGCCTGACACAGCCCTGCGCAGACCACCCCTGCCTCCCCTTGCTGCTGCTGCTCTTGGAATCCCAGCCACCCCACCCCACTGGACACCCCCCATCCTGTGGACACACGGCCATCCTCCAACCTCTGCTGTCACAGCCACATTTGTCCCCCACCCACCTTAACTGTTGTCCCTCCTCCCAGCCAGAAATCACTTCTTTTAATTACTGCTGTCATTTGTTTTCGTCTGTGACATTTCTTCCGTTTTGTGCCAGATACCCCCTTCCCCCGAGTGTCTACTCTGCAAGATAGGAACAGCCTTAACTTATCTGTGTGCCTCTTGGTGTGTCTTGAACTGTCCTCCGCATGGGACTTCCTTTTCACCCAGCACAGCTGCACAGGGTGCGAAGCCTCAATTCTTCTATTTTAGGTCGCTTGTTAGAGCAAACTCCTGCCTTAATCATGTTCAAACAGGGACCCATCTCTTAGTACAAAACAGTCTCTATTTTCTTATCCCTGCCTTCCCATCTGTTCTATTCTCTCGGTTTGTGTTGAATACAACAGGAAAACAAACCAATTATTCATTGCTTACTCATTTGGACATTTATGGTTGACTACTTAATTGCTCTTAGTAGATACCCGGCCCTGACCTCTTTGTATTAGAGACAATTAAGTGGAATTCAGTTGATTCTTTTAAGAAGAATTTAGTAGCTGTCACTGAAGTCCAGAAAACAATCCATTTGTTCCTTAGTCATCGAGCATGTGCAGAGAACAGGCAGTTTTCAGGTTTGCAAGAAGAGGAAACGTGAGCTGGCAGCCACAGGGCAGATCCGCTACTTCCTGGCTGACCTGCCCTTGCTCTGAGCCACATCTGAGGTCTCCTGGCTCAATAATAATAGGTGGTGATTTGAAACCCTGTGTTTATTCTTCTGATATAAATTTTAATAAAAATGAGAACAGTTAGTTGGATTAGTGGGGAAAATAGCTCACTAAAAATGAACTAAAACTGGTCAAATAAAGGAGGAAAAGGTGTACCAGGATGGAAAATAAAGTGAAATGTCATCTTAAAACAAAAATACTCTTAAAAGGAAAGTGAGATGAGTTGACTAAAATCAACCAATGAAGACTATAATTTTGCCTGATTTTAAAAATCTAGACTATATCTATGTCTCCTTTGATTTGTGCAAAAGAAACAAACAAAACACTCTTCATTAAACCTTGCATTAAATTTCATTATTTGGTTTTGATTTGCATTGCCAACACTTATTATATTTCCTAGTTTCCTGTTAGAAAGAGATAAACAAGAAAACCACAATTTCCACCCACAGCGGATTTATATTCTAAGTCTCCATTGAAGAGAGTGGAAATCTGAGGAAATCTGACACCTACTAGAATTTGAATGGAGACCCTGTGCCTGTGCAAATGGACACATTTTCTCCTTTGTTTAGTGTGTATTTCTAGTAATTAGCACAAGGCATGCTCAGTAAAGCTACTTTAATTAATGAACGAGCGATCTAAAAAGGGATTCTAGCCAGAGAGGAAACACACAAAACCCAGAAATCTAGAGTGTTTTATTTACGTCTCTGGTAGTGCAGCTTCTGATGGACAAGAAAGGGCAGGGGTAAACCATGCTATGTGGACCGGCCTCCACAGCACGCAGCTCAGGACTACCTGGGAAGTGAGGCTCCGCTCCCTCAGATGCCGGATGATCACCTTAGAATTCTCTGAGTGAAAAATACTGAAAACACTTTAAGTCAAAAGCACCGTACTTTGTGGATGATGGAAGTTCATGCAGTTTGTAGGGAATGTAAAGAGCCTGTGGGGACACAGGCAGAGTTTGACCTGTCCATGGGTTCTAGGAAAAGGATGTACAGAAATAGTAGGCAGTGCTTGTTCAGGGTGTCACTGCTGGGATGAGTGACGGCCAACCATTGACATCGTCTTTGTCACTGCTGAAGCCCCAGGGACGTTAGCCTGGGTCATGCCTCCATCCCTTAGCTAGGAGAGGACAAAACACCTGGCTAGATTCCTGAAGATAGCATTCAATGAGGAATATGTGATTCTCAAGGGGGAATCTGTGCTATTAGGGAAGAAAAATAAATGCTAGAAAAACCCAGAATAGAGAATGCCAGCTACATTGTTGAAGTGCCGTAAGACATGTCAAGAACCAGGAAAAGTCTGAAATTTTGCCCTGTTTGCAAGGTCACAAGTCATTTTTCCACAGTCTCATAGATTCTAGCAGAAGACACGAAACTTCTGGATTAGAGACAAAAGATAATTCCTCACAGCACAGCGGCCATCGTGAGCTTGAGCTTTTGCATTTGTTTCCCTGGCCCCAAGCTCCACACCGATGATTTGGAGGCAGGCTCAATACGTCACTGCATGCACAGTGGCTATATGTCGCAGGTAAGAAGTCCAGAACCTGGGAAACCCTCAGGCTTATAGAAGAGGGTTACTAGCCAGCTTGTCCAAACTCAGCCTCGGAATTAGTCATGGTCTTTATTATCTTGGACAACAACAACAACAAAGACCCTCTCCTTGGAAGTAGATACTTCATCCTCAAGGCCATTTACTACACAGACATCTCTGAAAGGATTGTCTGGAATAGAGGACGTTACAAGATGGACAGCAACATGAGAGACTCTGGAGAAAGTCCCCCAGCAAGGTGGGAGGATGAGTTAAGATGGTGCCATGGTTTGGACCTGGAATATCCCCCAAATATCCCATATTGGGTCAGAGGTTTGTTCCCCAATGCAGCATGCTCAGAGGTGGGCTTTGGGAAGAGATTGGATCATAAGGGCTCTGACCTAATCAATTAATTAATTCATTTATGGGTTCTTAATTGAATGGACTAGTGGGAGGTGACAGAAGCTATAGGAGGTAAGGCCTAGTAGGAAGAAGTAGGGGGTGTGCCCTGGAAGGGAATATCTCTTCCCTGGATCCTTTCTCTCTTTCTCTTCTCCCGCCACCATCCGAGGTGAACCTTAGGTGTACCATACACTTCCACCATGACACAGTGGTGTGCTGCCATACCACGGGTTCAAGAACAATGGACCCAATTAACCATGGACTGAAACTATGAGCCAAAATGAATCTGTCTAAGTTGTTTTTCTTAGGTATTTTGTCACAGTGATGAAAAGTTGACTAACACAGAGGGTAATGAGACAGTGATAGATGGATGTCTGAGTTAAATCAAAGATGAAAGAGAAGGCCAATGTTCAAAACATTAGAAATGACGTGTAAATGAACTAGAGAATAAAGACAGCATTAGGGTCATATAACTAAGAGATTCGGGTTGTATAAAGCCAGAAAGTAAGGTACTGGTGCTAGGCTAGCATTGGAGTCATCCTCAAACCCTGATTATGATTCAATGCCTGTATAGGTCTGGATGGTTTGCAAAATCAAGAACAGGGTGGATGTGCTAGTCAGCTTGTTATCCCTGTGACCAAAATACCCGATAAGGACAACTAAGAGGAGGAAATGTTTATTTGGGGTTCATAGTTTCAGAGGTTCAGTCTATGGCTGGCCAAGTCCATTGCTCTGGGCCTGAGATGAGACAGAACACCATAGTGGAAGGGTCTGGCAGAGGAAATTAGCTCAGCCTATGGCAGCCAGGAAGAAGAGAGTGCGAGAAGAGCCAGGGACAAGGTGTAGTCCAGGGGCACACCCCCAGTGACTGACTTCCTTCAGTCACACCTCACCTGCCTGCAGTTACCACCCAGTAGTTCATTCAAATTATTAACCTATCAAATGCATTAAACACTTGTGCAGGGGGTGCAGGAGCAGGTGGGGATCTGGCAGAGCTGCTGGGATCAACCCAGAGGTGGCTACACTGCATTGCCTGCCCATCTCCAACATTGCCTGGGGAGGACGCCCTTGCCTCTGGCTCTGCACTCAGTTTTCCTTTGGTTTCCATTCCCAGCATGGCTAAGAGGCAAGAGCATGGTGGCCATCATGCTCTGCAATATCCCCTCCATGGAGCTTTACTGTGAATGACATGGAAGGCTTCTCTGCCGAGTTCCCAGGGACTTCGGGGGAGGACGGAAGCTAGGTGCTATCATCATAGATCTCAGCCCTCCCCAGGGCAGTGACAACAGTAGCGGTGTGGGTCTTAAAGCAAGAGTGGAGTGACACTCAGGACCTCGGTGGGGACAGAGGAGCACTTGTGGGTACCCCCAGTTATCCTGCCCATGTCTGCGTCGCCTGCAGTATGCCCGCAGGATTTCAAGAGACAGTGCTTGGTTTCTATTTTAAAATGCATCAGTCATCCAAGAGTGAAAACATTAGTACCAAAGAAGAAAGTCTGAAGATAGACTTTTCTTTTTTTCCTTCAAGCAATAGGAAAGACTTTGTTTTAACTGCTCAATTAGCTCTGTGTAAGTGTTTTTACCTAAACAATTTTTAAAATATTTTTAAGGGAAAGAAAAAGTGCTAAACTATATATTTTTTATTTAAGCAATGAGGAGCTAGCGGGAATATAAAATAAATTTATATTAGCAAATTTATTATCACCTATAAAGTCACATACAGCTGTTATCCAAAGTATTTCCTCTTTTGCTCAAAATAACAAATCAAATCAAATTAATATTCAATCAAATCTTGAATAACAGATTATTCGCAGTACCTCACAACATCTGAAAGAAAAATTTGACTTTGTTAAACTGAAATATGTTATTTAGGATGTTTAAATCAAATACACTGTAAAGGGAGTGTTTAAGAGTAAAATCTTGAAGATAATCCAGAAATTCCAATGGATGAAAGCCATTTTTTAAACAAGAATAACTGTGCTTTTAAGGACTGAAAATAGGTTTTTAAGAACTTTCTCTCTCTTTGTCTCCTCCCTCTCTCTCTGTGTCTCTTTCTCACTTTTTCAGTCAGTGGGTTATTTAGTTGGGAATGTCATTTATCTCTGCAATGGATGCTGTTCTCGTCCTGGTCTGAACAATAATTTTGACCTAAAGCCTGCCATGGATTGGGATCTCCACCAAACTGACCATCAGAACCTCTTCAAAATCTCCCCAGTGTTTTCTAAAAATCAGCCTGCTTGTGAAGACCTGCCTGGGTCATCTAGCTCCACTTCTTTAACAAGTGACTCAGCGGTTTCATCTCCATCTTATAACAGAGCCTCTTAATCCAAGCCAAGTGATTTTTACCCACACCTCAGCCCCTGAGATTTTATGTTTGTACTTTCCACATCGATTTTTCTGACATTCTTCCTTCCCCATAAGGGAATCCAGAGTGAAGTTTCATTATTTCAAAGGAAAGTGGATCATATTTCCTTCTCCAACCTGTCACACAGAGAACAGAAGTGCTTCTGTTCCCCATCAAAGATCAGCACAGGAAGCATACATCACAGTGCGGGTAATCTCTCATCCAGTTTTTCAAGTGGAGAAAGATAACCATTCTATATGAAACACAACCACAACACACGAGACTCGTTTAAAAGTTAGGTGTGCAGAGACTGAACCATACTGTCATTTCCAGCTATCTATAAATATCTCTAAAATCTAAAAGGTCTAAGTTTCTATGTAAGGTTCAGGACAAAAATGTGTTCAATTGCAAGCAAACTTCTCATCTTACTTGCAAAAATGATTGGGAGATCTGGTGTAGTCCTCATGCAGATTTTGCCAATAAGGTATTACGTTACCGTGATACATTTACTAAACCAAGGAATGGCATCAGAACAGTACTGTAACAAATCAGCCCCTATTTGCACACAAGCTTGTGCATACACTCCTTTTTCACAATTCTATGAAATCTTATCACGCATGCAGCTTCATATGGCCACCATTACAGTCAAGATAAAGGAGTTCTCCTTCATGTCCTCAAGTCTCACTCCCTCTGTCCCTTTACGTAGCACTTTCCCCACAGACAGGTCCCTGATAAGAACAAGGATAAAAGAATTCAGAAGCCATTTAGTATCACAACTCAACTTTACCCAATTAAGTGTGAATATTAAGCGATAAACTTGGCTGCACACTGGAAAGCCAGTGAGCAGTTGTAGAACACGCAGGGCAGCAACTTCCCTCTTCTGGATGTCACGCAAAAGCAGCAAGATCGACAGAAGCAGGCACTTCATTTTCAGTGAAATCAGAAGACAGACTCAAATGCAAGGGCCGGGTCTGCTGGGGGCTGGCAGCTCTGCTGATGCTTCGTGGGAGACCAGAAGTAGTGCCCCAGCACACCAAGTGGCAAGCCAGCTGGGTGACCCACACCTCAGGTGACAGCACTCAGCATGGAATTCCTCAAGGCAAGGTCACCCCAAGCAGTCGACCCACGCCTCACGGATCACTCTGGAGGAAGATGAAATGTACCATTCCTGACCCCAGAAATGGATTTTCTGTTTGGTCTTGGTTTTTACCGGGTCGGATATTGAACCCAGGGCCTCACATGCGCTAGACAAGCGTTCTACCACTGAGCTACGCCCCGGAAGAAGAATTTTTTCAACATGTAAACATTTTATTTCCATATAAGACAGAGTGCATATCTACATAAGGGGACATTCTGCAACTATCAGGAAAAGCAGAATGAGTGAGGAAGGTCTTGGAGAGGCTGTGCGGTGTGAGGAAACCCTGGAGATCAGTGTGCATCTTAGCTGCTGTCTGCACAAGGTGACAATAAGATCTGCATAAACCACCCCCTGGAGGCCACCCAAGAGCCTTCAATGGCTGGCTTAGGGGAGGGGCAAGAGAATGGGAAGTGACCCCGCCCACCCCAGACATCAAGTGGAGACCGACTTTTCACTGGATGCCTTTTTATTTAATTACCAAGTGAACTCATTCCCCATTTTCTATTTTATTTTGTTATTATTATTTTGGCAGGGGGTTCTGGGGACTGAACCCAGGGTCTTGTGCGTGCCAGGCAAGCACTCTACCAACTGAACTGCATCCCCAACCCCCATTTAATTTTTGAACTTTTTTCCAGCTCATTAATTAATTTTATTAATTCCGAGGAGGCCCTTTTACTGTGTCCCACCTGTGAGTAGCCCACCTGTCCCCATGCACTCCACTGCAGTCCCCTCCTCACAGCCAGCGCCACCTTCCTGGGTACCTGGTGCAATGGCACTAGCCCACTAACCAGCTGGGCCTGAGAACCTCGGTCCCGCCTGTACTGGGGCTTTGGCCGGACTGTTTTTTTCAGTGAGAGGACACTGCAGGTCTGGGGCCTGCCCTGGCCTAGCACCTGGCCCTAGGCAGATCCCTTCCCTCTCTCGGCTCCCCTGAGGGCTGCAGGGTCACATGTGTCAACCCCAGGGCTTCCAGGGCCTTGCTTGCCTTCTCCTTCTTCCTTCACTTCTCACACTTGCTACTCTAGAACCTGGCATTTTAAACTAACTGATTTGAATAAAAAAGTGTGCCTCATTCATTCGCTAATAACTTTCCTAATCAAGGATGACTTGAGTATGAAGAGTTCTGATTTATCTCTTGAGTCACACATTTTTTTCTTTTCCTGCTAATGTGACTAAGACCAGAGTAGAATGTGTCCGCAGATTTAAATGAATAGCCCGCTCATTCCTTCCTACAATGCTAATTACTCAATTTCCTGGGAAAAGTACATTCCATCAAAACACTTGAGTTCTGTGTGTGGGCACCTCTTCTCCCCCTCACTGATGCGGACTGGAGGTAAAGAAGAATTTTATACCTGAAGAGTGTCCTGTTAGTAACAAAGGTGAGAAAGATAAGCAAGAGACAGAATAGATTAGCAGCTGCCCTAGTATTAGCAATAAACTTTCTCTTCAAAGCCTAGTGGATACTGTGAAGTATTTTACTTTGGAAAACAGAGGTCCAGGTGAGCTCTCTCAGTGGGCACCTGTGATTTACTTGGGAATTCGTAGGAATACCTTGCTGAGACTTCTAGAAACTAGGGATGAACAGTGAAAGAAAACAAGTGCTCTGACAATCATTGAGGTGGAAAGGGAAACTGTCTAGGACTATCCCAGGAGGAATCGAGATGATCAGAACGGAGGAAAGAAATCAGGCTCCATTCAGAATACAACTCCCCTGGGAGATGGCAGCCAAGGAGCAGGTTTGAAGGTCAGGTCATGGATGGAAAAGAGCCGACAGGAAAACACTCACGGTGGGGGAGCCGTGCCAACAGGATTCTTGCTAACAGAATTCTGGACTCGTGGGCTTCTTGCTGAAGGCAGGCTGGGCAGACCAAGCGTCAGGAGTGGGGATGTGGAATGCAGCTCAGGGTCAAGGGTGCTCAGGGTCAAGGTGAGGGATTCTGTCTGCCATTTTCTGAATATGGATGTTCACGAAAGCCCGATATTAAAGGCTTAGTCCTCTGCTTGACGCCATTAGGAGGTGGTAGAACTCTGGGGTAGAGCCGCAGAGAAGTCTTCCTGGCCCTGGGACATTGCTCTGCAGTGAACTGTGGGAGCCTACCTCTGCCTCCTCTTTCCCTTCCCAGCTTCCATGCCATGAGCAGCTTTGCTGTGCCATATGCTCCCCACCATGAGCTACTACCTTGCTACGGACCAAAAGCCACAACCAGCCAACCATGGGCTAGAATCTCCAAACCTCAAGCCAAAACAATCCTATAAAGATCACACGACCAGGAGAAGATGAATTAAGCCACTCGGCAAGGCTTTATTGGAATGCGCGCCCTCGGACCAAATCCCCCGTCCATCAGAGCGTGTGGAGAGAAATGGCATCAGAGATTCCGTGCATAGAGAATTTTAAGAAAACCCGGTCAGGAAGGGGAGGGTTTGGGAACAGGAAGAGAAGGCCAGAGTCCTTCCTGAATGGGTCAGGAAAACTCGCTGATTGACAGGAGGCGTGTCCACTAGTGATGTCACATCTGGCTTGCAGCAGCTCCGCTGACCAGTTTCCTTAATTGGGTATCTTAGACCCTGACCAGACCTGACAAATCCTTTCCTCTCTATAAGTCAATTGATTGTCTCAGGTATTTGTTGTAGTAACAGAAAGCTGAGCAACACACTCTTTAAACTGATTTAGCAGGATTTTTGCTGCAACTGGACTCTGGATGGGCAGGGAAACTCAAGGTTGAAACCTACTTGGAAAGAAGGCTCAGAGTAGCCTGGATAAAGAGTCTTTGTCAGAACCTTATACTGACAAAGTCAGGATTTACAAATGAGACATAGGTACATGCTTCTTCAAAGTTACAACATTTAGAACCCCAGATAATTTTCTGAGGAAGTATCCTGAAATTTCACGTCATAAACAAAGTAGTTATCTTTGAGTACAACCTATAATAGAAATAATATTACAAAATTTGTAGTTTTGTTTAATTCATCACAACATTACCACATGAAAAACAAAAGAAAAAAATTGTAATATGGACCAAATGAATAAAACTAGAATCATCTTCCACATCTTGGCACTTTTACCGCATTCTGGGGACAAAAAAAAAAAGATGTACTTAGAATCATCTTGACCAGTAATAATAGCAAAAACAGCCCCTTGTGATAGTCCTTAAAGAATATTTAAAAGACAAAATGCATTGAAAATGGAAAAGACCAAAGACATTTCCATTTACTTCTATTAGAAACTGCATCATAAAAAGCTCTAAAGTATGTGCAGCATCCATTATCCTTCATTAAGGGACACAGGCGACTTCTTAAAAATCAAGTCACAGGCAGAAGGGCCGCCAAGAAAGAGGAACATTGGCAAGACACTTCTTACAGAACACCCTGTTGAAAACGCGCCCACCTTCTATTCTCTGGCAACTCGCAGGTGAAAGCTTCTGTCCACCTTCCTAGACCAGTGTCAGCTCTTCAGAATGACAGGGCGGAAAATCGAACAGCATCCACCAGTTTTGTATGACAAGTAATCGAGAATTTCATATATATATATATATATATATATATATATATATATTTTGGTACTGGAGATTGAACTCAGGGGCACTTAACCACTGAGCCACATCCCCAGCCCTATTTTGTGTTTTATGTAGAGACAGGGTCTCACTGAGTTGCTTAGCGCCTCGCCATTGCTGAGGCTGGCTTTGAACTCGTGATTCTCCTGTCTCAGCCTCCCTAAGTGCTGGGATTACAGGCTTGAGCCACCGCGCCCGGCTTCTCATATTTTTGATCAACACAACACATTTTAATATTTCTCCCCATGTCTCCCCAAAAGGAGACTTCCTTTAAGACCCAGGGTTGGGTGTTTGGGGGAGCAGGAGATCATCAGGAGAAGCACCCTGGCTGCTCCCAGCAGGATAGAATTAACCCTGGGGTGGCTTTAGGGGCAGATCCATCTGGGTTTTCAGCTCCTGTCCCTCTCCCCGTAGGAGCGAGCTGGCACATTCTGTCAGGACTTGCTCTCTGCTAGCCTAGCAGTTTAGAATAGAAACCAACAATGGATGGAGTTCATTCCGCGGCCCTGCAGGTGCCCGTCCTCGGGGTGCCCTCAATTTGAAGCGGCTCATGAGCTGGGGAAATGAGAGAACAGCAATCGGAGCTGGGGGTGTGAGCCATCAGGGATGTGTGCGCCAGGAAACAGCCTGTGTAGGAGGAGGCCGCAGACAAAGCCCCGGGCGGAGCCTGTCCTTGTAGACACAGCCGGGCTCAGAGTCAGGGTGCGGGAGGAGGCCTGCAGAACCGACCTGGGGCCAAACGCCATTCTTGGAGAATCCCTGAATTCTGGTAAAAGGCTAATTTAGTAATTTGGTTCTTTTCCTTCTTCTCTCTTTAAAGGAGAGATGTCTTGTAAGTAACAAGCCCTCTGCTCTGCGTGCCCGGGAGCGGTGAAGGCTGTACCTTACCTTTGCATTCTGGCACAGGGTCTCGTGCATCTTGTGCGATTATTTTGCATCTAATCCCTACATGGTTTTATGAACTAAGATTTAGGACCATGTTTTATAAGTTAAGAAAAGTTTTACAGAGATCAGGGAACTTGTTCAGTGTCACAAAATAAGGAAAAAGAGCCAATTCTGCATTCATCATTATTGAATGTTAAGTTGAAGGAAAAGCTGGAGAAGCAGGTGGCAGTTTAGGGTCCGCGGGCAAAAGCCAAGTAAGCTGAAGCCGCACAACAGGAGACACACAAGGTGAAGGGTGCCTGGCGTTCTCTCTGAATTCATAAAATCAATAAGTAAGCTGTTCTGGCTGCGGTGTGCCAGAACATATAAAGAAGAAAAAGGGGCAGAGCTTAAATTTAAAAAAAAAAAAAGATTTGCAGTAATAAATGATTTTATAATTGGGAGAATTTAAAGGTGACAATCCTCAAAAAATTCAAAAAATAAAAATTTACATGATTTGCTGCAAAAAAGCTTTAGGGAGGGTTTGGAAGGAGAGGATCTCTTGATTATTCTTCCTGTTGTGAGATAGGGAGAAGTTACCCAAACTGAGGATCCACCTAGGGATGTCAAAGAAGGGCCAGATGATCATGGTCTCCTGGGTTTGTTCTCTGGGCTTCCTGGGTAGACATTTAATAGGAAGGCCTCCAGGAAGAGTCCCAGGAGTTGCAGAAACAGAGGATCTGGCCTGGTGTCAATGTGGTTTTAAATGTGCAGTTAGTGGAAGAGTTGCCACTGGCATTTTGATACCTATAAATGTAGGGAAAGAAATAAGATGAAAATACAACAAGCTATTATATATATAAACAGATTTCAGAGCAAGACTTTGGTACAAGCTCAATACCCCTACCAAAACAAAACAGCCCAAAGCAGAACAAGCGAAGCATGATACCATCTACAAAACCTACCCACTACTGAAAGTGTTCTTGATGGTTAAAACTGCAGGGGAACAGTAAAGATGGTGGAATATGATGGACACCATAGCCCTAGCTTTATGTATGACTGCATGTATGTTGTGATTCTACATCACATACAACCAGAGAAATGAAAAGTTGTGCTCCATCTGTGTACAATGAATCAAAATGCACTCTGCTATCATGTAAACCTAAATAGAATAAATAAATAAATTTTTAAAAAAAACTGCGGCAGTAAGCTCTCATACCTTTGCACAGGGACCCGTCAACTAGCTGGGGTGCACCGGGTACTATTAGTTGTCCCTTAGTGAAACTTACAGATTAATGATGCTGTGCTTCTTGTTAGTATGAGACAAATTCCATCCATTAAGAATTGAAATGCTAAGCGGGAGACCCTCCCCCACTTACTCCTGTGTGGGTTTTCCCTGGCAACATTACCCTTAGCATCAATGTTAATTGATGCAATGTGCATAAAAGACCGAAGCAAACAGAAAAACAGATGCCATAGGTTTCTGTAAAGACTATTCTCTTGATAGCTAAATTTGGGATTAAAAACTTAAAAAGCAGATATTATGGAAAGAGCATGGTTGGCCCCTGGGGGCCTGGGAAGGAATTTGTATCCTGCTGTTCTTCAGTTCACAGCCTTTCTGCTCTGTTATCTACAGAGCAGAAAGCATGATTTCTGTTTGTTCAGATGTTCATATGATTATATGAAAATACGCAGCCAAGCACAAAATGAGAAATAGTATATCTAGATTTTAATACTAATGATGGTTAATACAGGAAATTCTATTTTAATTACTTCTAAATTTTAGATAAGCAGAAGTCTTCAGAACTCAATCTGAGTCGTCACAAATTCCAACGTCTTCCCAATACCAGGTGACATGAAATCTCAGACATTTACGAAGAAGAAAACATCTACAATGAAGAGCAAAACTTAAAAATCATATTTAAATATTGACAGGGAAATAAATTGAATGACAGCATCTGTTAGCTGTCTGCATGTTGTTCACGGCAGCCCCTAGGACCCTGGACTGTGGCAATCATTCAGGGTGTCCAGGGTCCTATTTCTGTCCACTCAGTCTGTTGTTGACC